>VWZF01007011.1:633166-707786 GCA_013396755.1 Sclerurus mexicanus | reverse complement strand
TCTAAACCAAAACCACTACATAAGGTTACTTTTTGTCATAAAAAAATCATAAGCATATACTTTCAAAAAGAAAAAAAGAAAAAGATATGCAACTAATGTATTCTTTTAAGCAGAATATATTGTGGTGGGAACCACGATATTTGACAGTGGGTCGGCATGTATCTAAAGATTATCATTTGGGAGATAAAGCTTGATAAACTGTAACTGGATATAAGAGAACCACTTTTAACAGATAGATTCAAATAGAGAATATATTTAAGATACTAGAATTTGCATTTCACCAAAATTTTCTACTTGCTACTGACTCCATTCTGTATTCTTTCTTAAGTTGCCTTTCCTCATACCTTATGAAAACTGAAAACTGAGGACATTTCTGGCTCCATTCTCACTCATCAGTTCCAAGACAGAGTGGCCAAGATCCCATCAGTCATCCCACAGCCTAGCAAGGCAGCTGGGCCATGTAGATGCTGGACAGCAGACAGTTGCCCAGTCTCTGCCTTGGTTTCCTTGCATTTTCTTGCTGCTGGAAACTTTACTTCCACTGAACCAATTTTGCCTGATGAGCACTTTTTTTGTTGAAAGTATTTGATTGGTGTTAGTGCCTAAAACAGCTTCACATTCCTTCTGTGAGACAGAGGTCCTTTCCCAAAAAGTCACATCTGCCAAAGTGTGGCTGTGAAAAAAAACAGGGAAATTCCTTCTCTGTAACTAGACACACTGTTAAACAGACAAGTCTTAAAACAGCCTTGCTCATTCAAACTATAGTTCTCCTGAACTTTCCTGAGAAAATCCAAAGCAAAAGAAGTATAAGAAAAGAGAATTGGCAAGGGACAGGATATATATACGGTGCGAGAGGGGAATCCGGGAATCCTTTTTTTGTAGTGAAGTAGCTCCTGTGGTGGAGTGTGACTGAAAATTTAAAAGACTGTGAACATGTTGACTCCTAAAAATTAGTATCTCTGGGATAAAACCCAGGGCAACCACAACTAAGATTTGAAAATGAAGTTTCAAAGCAGGGAAAAGTTGGACTTGACAGGCCTGATTCTCTGCTGTTTTTTCAGTACATGTGGCTGAAGAGTGAATTCAGGAAAAGCCAAAGTATACTGAATGGACTATATGTTATTTGATAGTAACAGTGGAAATTACCCAGGATTTTAAAAATTTGATGAATTTAATTAGTTTAAAAAATCCCAAAAGCAGGTATCTGATGCAAAGAGCTTCTTGAAGAACAAGAAATATTTGAAGACTACCAAATCTTTCTGATTTTCCACTTCTATCCCCACCAACGTCTAAAATACTGCTTTGTTGTTTCCTTACCTTTCTTTATTTCACTGTAAATATATTTCTTTGTCACCTACTAAGTACAAACAGTGCTTCAGATGATCATTACTTTCCCTTGAATTTTAATTACTTGACAAAACTATTGGAGACTAATTTTATTCTGTCAAGGCAATTTACACTGCTGTGTATGGATGAAAATATAATGACAAATCTGTAGTTTTCATATTTTATACTGTGGAAACTGGGGGAGGGTCTCACTTATTTTCAATGTTTAAAATAAAACAAACTTATGGAGTTTTTTTCTGATTAAAATAATAGACCCATGTACAACTCAAGTTGTTGATGAGTAAGATAAATTGTCAACAAGATAGAAATCTCTTCATTTTGCTGACTACATTAGTGGAATTGTTCCCTTGATTGTTTTTTCATGCAAAACAAGAATGTTTGTTCATTATATATCTATTATGAAGAGAAAATTCCTTCGACCAAACTTTCTTCTGTTTTACTTGTGGCTCTGTTTGTGACAGACAAACATAATTTCCCTTCCATCTTGTTTGCCAAATGTGTCAGGGACAAGCATTTAGAAAAACTCATACATCAAACAAAGTATGGATTCAAAGTTTCCCAAGTTTGAATGCAATACTTTTAAAGAGGAATGGGAACAGTACTTTGATCAACTCACAGCAGCATGAATCAGTTTTTGATGCTCAAATTGCTGTAGTCTGAAAAGCACAGAACCTAAGAAGACTCCTCTAAATCATCCCAGCTGCAAAAGATGAACGGACGTCATCTTTTCCCTACTATAATTGTCCTTCCGCAGGGGAGAAAAAAAAAAACAAAACAATGAAAAAATAATAATGAATAAAAAATAATAAAAAAAGGAAGGAACAGGAGCTGAAATCACTTCACTGATTGTAATTTTGTTTGGATAATTCCATCTGACAATGCAGTCATTATAGATTTGACCTTGAACTAGCTATTAGCAGGGATTGTGAAGAAGCAATAGAAGCAATATGAACGACCATCTAAAAGTTAAGAAGGATCATAGGACAATAGAATGGCCTGGGTTGGAAGTAAGCTTAAAAATCACCTAGTTCCAACCCCCATGCTGTGGGCAGGGACAGCTTCCACTCTGTCAGGTTGTTCAGAGTCCCATCCAGCCTGGCCTTGACCACTTCCAGGCACGGGACATTCACAGTGCCTCACCACCCTTACAGCAAAGAATTTCTTCCTAAAATCTAATCTAAACCTGTCCTCTTTCTGTTTAAAGCCATTGCACCTTGTCCTGTCACTAAATGGTCTAGTAAATACTCTTTCTCCATCTTTCTTGTAGGCTCTCTTCAGGTACAGGAAATATAGAATGGGAAGGGTGCAACTCAGTTACTGAAACACAGCATAATTTTAAGTGCCAGTTTAGATCCTGTCTGTCTTCAGGTGCTAAGTATGAGCCTCTCAAAAGTAAAATAAAATCCTGTGGTTAGAAACAATCAAGGAAGTATAAGAGCATGACACAGCATTTCTTAAAATGGTGGGAACTGATGACAGATTTGAAGCATGATATTTGCAGCATTTATCTCAATGGATGTATACTGTTCACAGAGATTTAGCTTGGGCAGTGGGATGTAATGCTCAGTAGGACAGGAGATAAAAAGAAGCATGTATTTTTGGAATAAATACAGCAAAAATTTATGCATGAAAGATATGCTGAACTAGGATCCTGGGGAGAGATCTGAGAAAAAGAAACTACTGTCAAGGTATTTTGTCATGGGGCAGTAATGAGGTGGCATTCATGATGTTCACATGTGTTTTAAGGAAGGAAAATAGAAAGCTCTGAGTTGTCGGCCTGATGCCCCATATGAGATGTCAGTCAGGCTGTAAGCAGAGAGACAGAGATGAAAGAAAGAAGAGGAAGGAGATTCAAAGAATCATCAGAATGACTTTATCATAAAGATTATGTGTGAGTTTGTGCTTATAGCTGAGGTTTTCAAAGGTAACCTAGAAAGGAGTCTTACAGGAGATTCACAGACACACCGTAAAAAGGATGGGGATCACCTCGAGGAGTAACTGATGGATCTTTTAGAGTTAGAGGGTAGACAGTATGAGATAGAATTACAGAAGACAAAGGAAGTCTACATTAAAGAAAACACTTGGTTGAAAACCAAAACCAGACAGATCAAGAAAATCGAGGACAGTGTACTGGTTCTAACTTTTGATTGAAAATGAGCTTATCAATAAAAGTATTTTGCAAAGAGTGCAAAGGACAGAATGAAGATTGAAGATGGAGAGCAAACTTCACCTTTAGACAAGTTTAAATATTTAATTATCTAAATCTAGGCTAATTTTTTGAGATTTATCTTTGAATCAGTGAACAGGAAGAGCCAGCTGCAGAAGACAGTTTGAATTCCTGGTCTTATACAGGGGTTTTAAGACTGAATCCCTTTACCATTAATCAAATAAATTATCAGTTGAGGCTTAGGTAATAGTCAGCCATGTCTCTGTTATGTAATATCAAGGAAAAACTAAAATGGAAAGGTCTCCAGGCAAGTGATAATAATTTATTTATTATGTTTTCAAAAAAAAAAAAAAACAAACAAAAAAACCCAAAAAACAAAACACATATGGTGGAGTCACAAAGAGAACGAGCTGTCTTTGTAAAGTATATAATGTAAAAGAATTGGTTTCTTTTAGAGTAAGACATTTCTAGACCTGGAGGGCAACTTTACACCCAATATGTGCTACTGTGAGACTGAATAGCAGCTGAGATTCTTGCTTAGTAAAACAATTCCTGTCTGGTGACACTCAGCTTCTTACAGAAGGCTGAATAAAATTGTTGTAGTGTTTATACTTTCACTGAAACAAAAACACATTATGTCAATCTTGCCATATTCTTCCACATAACTGCAATTTTAGGCTGGTATGAACATTCTAGAGGGAGAAGTTTTATCTGACACTAGATGAGTACCAAAAAAGGACTTAGTGCGTTCAATGTAAGCTACTTTTTCTCATTTGTTTGGTTGATTTTTTAATAGCAGAAAGCAGTCATAAAAAACTTTGCACATTATCCAGGGTTATTATCCTCTTAAAATACTTGTTACCAAGTTGATATTTGATTGACTTTGCAAATAGTGTTGTTTCAAATAACTGGCATAGTGAATACAAAAGCAGCTCTTCCACAATGCATACAGAAATGCGTTCTTTGTTTCCAGCACCTTTTGCATGCTTTGATTTGTCTGTTTCTATGCTGGTCTTCATGCAATTGAGGTCTTCATGCAATTGATAAATCAATTCCTCTGGAATTCGTTAGACACACTTTCAGGTAGAGCTTGCATTCAATTTATAACACCCTGCCACTCCTTATTTAGAAGTAGTGCAGTCAAGATCCTATTTAATGGACTAGTTTAACTCAGATTCTCTCCCTTTCTACTGCTGGTTTTCTTTTTACAGAGAGGAAGTCATCCTTGACAAAAATAAAAAGCACTTAACAGTCTGCACTTGCAAAGTGTGAATAACATTTTTTCAATGATTAGTTTGATCACTCACTTAATAAAACCAATATTGTCCTAGGTCTGAAGGTGACCTTTCCAACATTTTAAATAATAGAGAAATGATCTATAGTGATGCATCTCACGCTATTACACTTTGACATATATAAATGATGTGCAGAAATTCTATAATGCATTAATTTGTCCATGTTATCTGTAGATGTTGCACTTTTACAGAATAGGGGACCACACTTTTATACTTCCCTAATATTTAGAAACCAGCTTAATTAATAGTAACATTAAATAATGCCCATTTTTTTCTTTAATAAACTAAATAAATTAAAAATAACATTTATATATATATATGAAATATTTTACATCTGATGGGATGATATTATTTCATTAAAGTACTTCATTGTGATGGCATTCTAATAATTACATTAAAATGTTGGATCTCACCTTACTCACAAGTATTTACAAATAGCAGAAACAAAAGTATATTGTGAAGTGAATTCTCTTCCTTTCCTTTCTTCCTTCCTCCATTTTCTGAACTGTGAAATAGAACATCTGCTGCAGACTCACAGAACCACAGAATAGTTGAGATTAGAAAGGACCTCTGGAGGTCATTTTTTCCAAACTCCCTGCCCAAGAAGGGCTATCTAGAGAAGGCTGTTCAGGGCTCTATTCAGATGGTTTTTTAATATCCCTGAGGGCATATATTCCACAATCACCATCATCTGTTTATGCTAGGGCTTAGTCACTCTCGCAGTAAAGCTGTGTTTTCTGATATTTTAGTTTGTGCCCATTGCTTCTTGTCCTGTAATTGGACATCATGTGAGTGCTTGTTCATAAATATATACTGTCATTAATCAGTTTGTTTTTTGAACAGCCTTTATATTGTTTTGTGTGACTTCATTTCTCTGCGTGATGTCTCTATAAAGTGTTTCAGTAGTTGATTCAGTGATGTGAAGTTAAATCTGGTGATCTTTGGAAGAATTTTCTGGCCAGAACTCCATAAATTCAGAGCTTGATTTTCAGCTTTGTGCTGACATTAGTTCATAGTGTTAGACTAATACTACAACTTAACCTCTATTTCAGTATAGGTGGTGAAGCAGTTATGTCCCTGTTTAGAAACTCACAGACATGTGCTGTCCAACTTTTTTTTGCTAGTAAAAATCTGTAGTATCCCTACTGTATTGCTACAGCCTAATGTCATGGCACTTGTCAAATTATGCATTGAGAGTGAGACTCATGAAATTATCTACAGCTGTAGCACATCAAAAGTTTGACCCCACTACTACTGGTGGCTGCTTTTATCATCTGCTTCAGGAAATCACTGAAGCTTCTAGGAGCATTTTGTAATGTTTATGCAATGCCATGTTGATCTTCCAGCAGAAGTTGCAGCTTTCAGTAAAGCCTATTAGTGAAAGACTTCACTAGTTATCTGGATTAAGCATCATGTATTGCCTCCTCTGGACTTCCTGGTCTGTAATAAATTTGCCACGACATCCCTGGCATTTTATTCCCCTGTGATGTCTGACCTTAACTCAGATACTCTCATCAAGTACTTCTTGAATGTTATGGCTCCAGACAGTAAAAAAGCAACTTACCATAGGGCTCTTCCTCCCCACAGAGACTCTTACACAGCCTATAGCAGTTTGTGACCATGACCAGTCCTTCATGCTATCTCATCCACTTCCTGGGATTCCTGTAATTTCATAGGCCTATGACTGTGAAAAATTCACAGTATTTTTATTTATTGCCTCAGCTATGTACATGAGTATTCAGGCACCTGAGGAAAGGCTTTGGATACCCTTTCTTCTAAGAATATGAAAGCCACCAGCAGCTTTCTTCTCTGCATGCCTCCTCTTTTTTCAGGTCTCCATTTCTAACCTTTGGACTTTGTTCCACATGAACCAGTGAAATTGGCTTAAAGTTCCCTTTCACTGTTTTAGGTAGTCTGGTCAAAAATATGTGGGTTTTTTTTTTTTTTTTTCCTTTTTGTCACATGCATCACGTCTCATTCCAGGAGTTCCTTATCCTCAGAAGAAAGATCATGACGAAGGTAGCTGTTGCTGTCTATACCATCTGTAAAACCAGACATTGATGCATATGTTTAGTGTCTCCTTTGCCAGCTGGAAGAGCTCAGGAAAACATCACCTGCAGTCTTATTCTCTTCTCCTTTGTCCCTAGGGCTTTATGGCAAACCTTTGATATGTTCCAAATTTTACCTTTCCAGGGTGCCCATATTGATCAGCAGCAGGGGTTAATAGCCAGAAGATCAGATGATCCATGCCAATCTCTGTGAAATATCAACTAAATAGCATGGGAAAGAACATATAACTTCTTGGGAAAAAAATAGGTCTATCAACAGAGGAATCCTTTTTTCTCTTAAGAGCAGGAGTTGCCAATCATGAACACTTACCATTTCCTCTTTATAGTTATGTTCTCAATATGAAGATGTGAGATGTCCTGTGCAAAACCTCCCTGGGATCCTCTGTTGCCCTGGACCGTCCTTTTAGGGAAAGACTTCTTGTGAATATGGAAATTTTGTCCTGTGGCCAGAAGTCACAATCTTCCAAGTTTCTAACCTCTCTTCAGTCTTGTGAGTTTGTGTTGTCTTGCTGTTCCTGTGGTGCCTTGGTTGTAGCACACCTTTCATCCTCAAGCAGTTTAAAGGCCTTACTCCTAAGGAATCTGCAGAGAGCCTGTTTCTCTCTTGATCATTTTCCCTGATGTAGAAAAGTTTGCTTGATTCTTCTTGCAAATTGTGACCTGACAACAAGTTGACACTATTAGAGCACACGCTCTCGCATGGACAGGAACAATCACATTAACAGAGAGCATACAAAATATGCAACCAAGGGTGCCTCTGTGTTGTCTCACATATGGCTTCTACCCTCCGGGTAAGAAGCTGATCCACGGAGAGAGCTGACATATTAGTTTATTTCATGTCTATGCAGAGGTGGGTGACAGGTGGCAGATCCACAAACCTAGCACAAACTCGGTGTGCCAGCTACCTGCTTGAACACACTTCAGACTCTGAAAGATCAACATTTTCTACATATGCAGTAATCTAAAGTTACATCATTGGCTATACACTTTCTCCTTTTCATTTAAAGACATAATATCCATTAATTTTACCATGCATGCTCTGTGGGAAATGGGTTTATGTCAGTAAGGGGGTGGGTGTATATTTTAATATTTCTAATGACTAAAGGTTAACACAAAAGTTCAAGAAAAAAATATTGTTTGGCCTCATCAACAGTTTTTTTTCCTGTGCTATCTCCTTGTTTGGTGAATTTACGGTGTCATCTAGTTCTCATTTCTCCTTTCTGGGGTCTTGATTCTTTGGTCCCTGCTGGCTATCTTGCAGAGATAAGATGTATTACACATACAGTATTCATGTGGATTTTATGGGGATCTGCTAGCGAGCAAATATCTATCTTTGAGTAAGTAACAGGACCCAGAACTAGAGCCAGCTGGCCACTACTCTATCCCTGGAGAGTTTATGGAGCATGGCCTCCTAAAAGCTGATTCCAGTTACATGAATGGTGAAAAGCTAATTAGATTGTGTAGGAGACTACCATAATCGTTTTCTGTGATGGAATTACTGTCTAATTGGTTGAGGAATATTTGGTGGATATAATGTACCTTGACTTTAGTGAGGCTTTTGATGGTATCTCCTACACCATCCATTTTGGAAGCTAAGTAAATACTGGCTGAAAGAATGGGCTTATGTTGAAAATTGCCTGGACTTCCAGGCTCGAAGGGTAGATACCAGAGCCCTTATTTTCAGCATTGTCAACAGCAGTCTGACTGGTGACCCACAGGGCATTATTAACAGAGAGACTGTGAGAACCTTATAGACTGATCAACAGAAATCCTTGGAAGTGACACAGAAAGGCCTTGCCTGTAGATTATCTGTTAGAGCTGTCTCCCCAGTGGTGGTCAAAATCCCATTGCAGTGTAACATTGATCTAGATGACCACAGCTCCTTCAAAACTGTAGAATCTTCCCTACTTCCTGTCATGACAAATTCCTCTCATTGTAGGCCTTCTAAGTCTTGATGTGGGACCTTTAAGTCACTAGGTGTGTTTTCTGTTTTTTTGAGAAATTACAAGTTGTCTTTATGTTAAAAAAGTGCCCTGAAAAATATTAACTTACTTTTTGGTTTGTATTTAATTAATAGACTGCTGTACTTTTTCATCACTTTTCTAAACATGATATGCAGCAGTTAGTGGGGAATGTTAAATAAATGAACTTCTCATTCAGTTGTATGTGTTAATTAATAATCTTTGATGAATGAGGGTTGAATAATGTCTAACTTTCATTTTCTTTTCCCTTAATGATAGTGTATTCAGAAAAAAAACATGTAATAATTATGAACGTTTAAAACACTAAACTCTAAAAATAGACAAGTCTGTTCTTCTGTTGTTCCAGTAACTTTTAAGCTATTGTTTTCCTAGGTGAATTGTAGTTTACTGTAAAGCACATGCAAAGTATTGACAGGCAAAGTAAAATATACTACATAATAAGATGCAAAAATTATCAATAGATTCTTGGTTATAATGCTATTAAATCAAGGAAAAAAAGCAATATATCTAAATAATTTGAATTTCATATTAATTGCATCTCTTTAAAAAAACATCCATACTTGAAAGCCAGCCCATAGATAACACCTATTCTCAAAAAATCTGGACCTTTAAAACAATATCAGACAGGAGAATGAAATTAGAAGAAATTTGAGGTAGAAGCTAGGGATATGGAAATTAACTTGGGCAGCTTATAGAAAGATTGAAAGAGTAAATTTCCTTTTATGTTTTTGTTAACACATTTAACCTACCCTAAAACCTACACTAAAACTTTCTTTACTTCCTTTTTTTTTTTTAAGCAGGCAATCTGAAGGTTATAGATGTACACATACTGTATATATTGGCAGAACAAATTTACATGAAGCAGCTTAGTTGGATTTCATTGCATGATTTTTTAAAAATATGCTTATAAAAAGCTTTTATATGTCCTTTAACAGAAAGAATGTCCCTGTTCTTTTTCCAAAGTTGTGCATTTTCTGTGGCTTGCAGAATTTAGCTGCAATTCTACTGTGAAAACACTCACTGAAAACGACCATTTCCATCCTCTTGTTTTCTTCGGTCCTCACACGTATTTGTTAACTGAATAGCCCTGGCATTATCTTATGGTGCTGGAATTTATGAATTCATAAACTGTCTGCCCATCTGCTTCTTTAATGAGTAGAGGGGGTGACAAGGTTGCCTGGGATTCTTTCAGCAGGCTCAAAACAGTTCCAGCTGTAGGGAGACAAGGATTAAAATTACAAAGGTCTTCAGTCACTTGGTTCAGAGAATAAGGGAAGCCTTTTTTCCTGAAGGAAAACTGGGTCTTTTGTTTTGTTATTTTTTTTTTCTGCTGTTGTAGCTTTATGGTTATATGTGGGTTCTGAAAAGTGTTTCTCTGACTTTGGCATAGCAAGGACCTGCACACATTTTGCCTTCTTTGCCACATGGGGTATGGGTTGCCTGCTAGGATCATCTAGGCATAACTCAATTCATTAGTCCCCTGCTAATATAACTAATGTTGTATTTCAAGTGGCAGTCTGTACTGAAAGTCTTCACATAATACAGTTTGAAGAAATATTTTCTACCTTATCAATTAACAATTAAATTATATACTACAGAACTTCTTAATTTTTATATACACATGACTTCTGTAGTTTCTATCCACTCTGATATAACAGTTCACAAACCCCTCAAAGTTTCAATGTCTTGAAGAAAGTGTTCTACTTTACAGTGACATATTTTTAAAAACTTATTTACAGGTATGATGGGGAATTTTTGCCATCACAGATACTGTCTTCGCTCTGAAATACTGAATTAGTTGTATTACACTGACTATTACTCTACTTGATCTTCATTTCTGTTCCTTAGAAGAAGGGAGCTTTTAAAGGGATGTTTCAGAATCTGTCTGACAGTTGCACAAGAATCTGTATATAGAGTTCTGCCAGTACAGTTACTGTAAGAAAGCTGTTTATACAAATATTTCAGTATACATCTTAAAATCACTGTAGTTTTAAATTGCATTTGGGAATGGAGTTGCTACAGATTGAATAGCAATTCCTGAAGTGTTTTCTTCTTTATATAGACACTCCTTCCCACTACTCACCACCCTCTCAGAAATAAACAAACAAACAAAACCCCAAAACCTAAAACATTTAGCAACCTTCTGAACCTGTTCTATCTGTAAAAGAAGAATGCATTTTGGATAAAATCCCTTTCTGATAATGTCTTAGAAACTAGTTTATCAGCACTGTGAGCAACAAAATGTGTTACTGCTTTTTCTTCAAAATGGGACTAAGGGCAATTTCATTCCAGTTTTATCATTAGCCAACTAACCAACCTTAGTTAACTATCTTCATTTCTCTGCACTTCAGTTTACCTCTATATAATTAAAATCAGGAGAGTTCTTTTGCTTATAGTGTGCTTCGACATTTCTGCAAAACAAAAGCTTAGGCTGAGAAGAATACTTTGCTCTTTACTGTGTTCTAGCTTGTCCCCCTCCACCAAAGACCAATCAGTTGCATCCCTTCATGTAGCAGTCAGTGCATATTGAATAGTAAGTTCCATTCTTTCTTTTGCTTGTCTATTGTAGTGTATTCATCAATATTTTTTCCTTTGAATCACAAGTATTATAGATAAAGTATTTTTATTGTATACAAAATCGCGCAATAGTATTTTTGTGGTATACTATGATGTATGCACATGACAACTTTATATGTCAGACCTGGCTATGAAAGTTAATTTATTTTACTGAACTCTAGGTGTCTACAGCAAAGATATCTGCATTGACTTATGCTCTTTTTTCTCAGTCAGGAGAAATAAAGAATTTAAAGTCATGAGTCATTTGAGCTATTCCAGATGTCCCATTGAGGATGAGAAGAATGGTAGTCTGGAAATGGCCATTGTTTCCAATGTCCAGGGACTGACTAGTCCTAAGATCTGCACAAAATCAAATGAATCCCTCTTTGTGTGAACAGCAACAAAAGCTGGTAAAGGGTCGAGAGAGTAAGTCCAATGAGGATCAGCTGAGGTAGCTGGGGTTATTTAGCCCAGAGAAAACGAGGCTCAGAGCTGACCTTGTCTCTTCCTACAACTACCTGAAAGGAGGTTGTAGCAAGGTGGGAGTCAGTCTCTTCTTCCAGGCAGATAGCAACAGGACAACGGGAAATGGCCACAAGCTGTACCAGAGGAGGTTCACGTTGGTAATCATGAAGAATTTCTTCATGGAAAAGGTAGTTAAGCATTGGAAAGAACTACCCAGGGAGGCTGTGGAGTCATCGTCCCCAGAATTATTCAAGAAATGACTGGATATTGCATTTAGTGCTATGGTCTAGCTGACAAGATGGTAATCAGTCAAAGGTTGGACTTAATGATCCTAAAGGTCTATCTCAACCTAGATTTTTTTGTGATTCTCTGAAGCACACAGCATCACTTTTCTGTAATGTGCAATATCCAGAGGAGGCTCAGAAACACATTTTCTTTGAGCGACACAATCCCAGTGAATTATTAAGATATTATCATGCAATTTAAACTGTTAATAAACAAAATAAAATCAATAAAATTAAATTGATAAAATTAATGAACTGCTAAAACTATCAGTTACATATTTATTTAACCAGTTGTATCCTACATCTGGCTTCAAATGTTTCCATTTTCCAGCAAAACATTTGTACTACTCTGCCAAAGTGTCACAGTGAAGAAACACATAGTAAACAACAGCCAGACACTTCAGTTTTGTTTTTGGAACATATGCATACCAGCTAAAAGAAAAATAAGAAAAGGGAAAAAACCCCAACAAACTGAAAAGATTAGTACTCTACTTACCATTCTTCTGTGACTGAGGAGTTCTTTCATTGCTTATTGATCCTGCTTCTTTGAAAGGAAGATCAAGCTGAGGAAGCTGTAATTGGAAATGCCTCCAGTTTACATTGGGAATCTATCAGAAATTCATCTGCTAAGCATGGTGGTTATGGCTGCAGCCTTCTTCCTTGCCTTTGTAGTCTCTAGGTTGTAGTGGTTTATGGATAAATTCCAGATTCAGTTCTAAGAATGAGTTTTGGTATAGACAAGTCTGAAATGGCACAAATAGAGTTACTTAGAGATTAGCTGGAGATATCTGCAGGTGTTCCTTTTGTCATGTTTCCACTGAAGTGACCAACAGTCAGGCAAGCTTTACAACCAAGTAAAATCAAGACAAATGCCTTTTTTCATTGACTACTGGAGAATCAGTAGAAATTATTTATTCTACACATTTCTTCTTTTATTTATTGTTAACACTCAAGACAATATAAAATCCAGATCTTAAGCTTCTTTTCTGTACACACCAATCATGTCAAAATCCCAGAAAAATTGTCGCTCTGTACATATATGAAAAAAGCCTTGTATGGGAACTTACAGGCTTTCAGCTTCCTGCTTCATTTAAAGCAAGGATATATAGCTGGTTTTGGTAGAAGGAGATATCAGATGACAGGAAATAATACCTATGGAAGGAAGCAGGACAACATTTCTCTATCAGTTGTTAAAGTCATAAGAAAACTGGAAAAAATTATTGGCAGATTAATGGAATTTTGCCTATGATAAAAAATTTTATGACTTAATTGTATTGTCAGTTTACTGCAGTTGAGATAGATGACAGATAGATAGACAGACAGACACATGAAAATCTGTATGTACAGTACTGTAATCTATTCTTAGTCACATGGGTCATGTGCTTTACAAGGCCAAGTTTAACCTTTCCTCTTCTCTCCTCTGTATAAATCAAGTACTCATTTCCTATAGCATCTTCTATTTTCTTTCTAAATGATTAGATTTTTGTTTTTTGTTTGTTTGTTTGTTTGTTTTTATTAAGAAGCCTGAAATTCAAGTTCTACCAGTTTTACTTGTGTGTCATTGACTGCATGGATGTTTACATTTTTGTGAACATATTTATGAAGTGTTCATTTTGATGTTCATTTCTCTAATTAATCATCTGGTGATCTAGATCTAGACATGCTTTGTCTGAAAAGGCAAATTTTCTGTGTTCCTCCCAAAAAATGCAACAAAAATCCACTCACAGAAAACTATTGCTTATGTTTTCAAGACTAAAATACAGGAAGCTTTCAACAGAGTGATCAGGAAAAGAGGTTACTCTGTAAGGGAAAAAAAAAAAATCACAGAAACTGATTACTCCATGTGGAGTATTCTTTAGAAACACTAAGAGAATCTGAGGCAGTACCAGCAGAAAGAGAGATTTCGGAGCTGAGGTTTATACTGTTATCATATTGTGTACTTGAGAGTCCTCTGGTAGAAAACTTTGGAACAGTTACTCACTGATTTATAGAGAGGATATTAATGTCCTTCAGAAGATGTGACAAAAGTGTTATCGAGTCTCAAGAATCTAAGTTAAATTAAAAAATAAGGAGCTTCTAGTTATCCTTTTTTGAATGGGAAATATTTATAGGTAACAAAATCAAAAACTTCAAAACCACGACTTGGGATGATAAAAGGAATAGGGAAAGGTTTTCTTAGTTCTGTGAAGATAAATTCCCCACAAAGCTAGAAGATGTAATCTAGAAAATAGGAAATTTGAAATAAATAGGTGGTTCTGGGAAAAATAGTTCATAGAAAAAACAGTAAATATATTTTTTATAGTAGTGAATAACAATAGATACCGAATTTCTGCCAAGAGGATGAAACTAAGAGTGTTCAGGGAAAATATACTACCTTGGATATGTTTTCTATATGCAGACAATTGTTAGCATTAAAATACAACCCCACCCTAAATATATACCCCATAACTCTCATCTTCTCCCAGGCCTACAGCAGTAGCAAGAAAAAGGAAGAATATATCACTCCTAGGTAGGTATTTTATTCACAGCTGTGTTTAAGTTGTACTTTTTTTCTAAGGCTTTTCCATGCCCATACAAGTAATTCTCAGGTGACATCCTTGTCCCATTGTGGGAATGGTTTACACACAAAAACACCTAGCAGCAAGTGAAATTTGACCTTTTGTTCCATGTTCCTCTCAGACTCATGACATGTGGGAATTTGTTCCTAAACAAACTTGAAAACATGTCTCTGACTTAAAAATGAAACAAAACAACAGTGAAAAACAACCTCACTTTGCTTTTTTTTTTTTGACTTAAAAAACCCCAAACAAACAAAAAAGCCCCAGCAGATTAACAAAGCCAAATGTCATAATTAACGCTTCTATAAAGCCTACAAAAAAAGAAAAATGATCAAGATTCGTTTTACATTTGTAACTTTCAATAGTGACCTTTAAAAACAGAACTGACTATGCTGAGCATTTTCTTTTGATATAGATGAGTTTGTTCTTTGAATGTTTTGCTGTTAAAGGCAAAGATGCTTCAAATCTCTTCTAATGTGCAGGATGCTGATTTTGCAAAAATGGCAGACAAGTTTAAATCATCCCCATGCCAAAGGTATATTTTTAATTAGATAAACATTGCTAATTTCTGATCATACTTTAATGGTGACTATAGCATGAATTCAGAAATCTAGACGTGAATGAAATGCTTTGTTTTTTGAAGTTATACCATGGACATACCAAATAAAGTCTGGAGGAACTTTTTTCAGCAATGTAGGTGAATTATTCAGGAAGCCATTTGATTGTCCTAGGAACCTTCAGGGTGTAAGTATTTCATGGAACTAAGATGTTGGTATATTTAAGCAATCCCCACATTTGTTTGGTTTTTGTTTGTCTGGTGGTTTGTTTGGGTTTACAACCTTTGGTGTCATTTCTGTTCATCATAATTCACAGGAGTAGCCTCAGCCTACATCATTGATATATTCAAAATAAGCTGTAGGTTGGAATCAGTCATTTTGTGCAGCTAATCAGGACCCTCAGAGGAAGGAAAGGATAAACTTGATTAAGATTGCAGATGGAATTTGAGACATTCTATCTTCATTTCCTCCCTCTGTCACTTCTGGTATTTTTGTCATAACCTTCTGCAAAAATTTTGAGTATACGATCTATTGCTCAGTCCTTAGTTCATTAAAAGAACTGATACTACTTAATGTAGCTAGATTGCAGTTCTTTTTAGCAATAATTGCTTCTTTCTTGCTTTGCATTTAGACTCCAACACAGTAGAATCTATGTGTGGTTGGTTTGGTTAAGTTGCAGTTTGGTTGTTTGTTTGTTTGGTTGGTTGTTTTTTTTTTAATACAATACAATTGTATTACACACTTGCACATGTATCCTTAGCCAAATCTTGACTCAGCAATCTCTGATAGTTCATAGTTATTTGCATTTTTCATGACTGAACTAAAATCTGCACTTGATTTCTCCCCACAGTTGGAGATTATTATTGTTCTCCCTGCTGTAAAAAGGTTGACATAGATCCAAAGCTATCCCACGGGAAAAAAAATATACTAGAATAGAAAAAAAAGTTATAATCCCCCCAATTAAACAAACCTTAGGGCATTGCTAAACTCTGCAGATATTGAGGAGTAATGTCAATAACATTATCCCCATGTCTGAGGATAGACAAGACACTTCCACACTCAACTTGTTACTGGAGCCAGGAAGGGATGCCATGGGAGTGAGAGTAATTAGAGAAATATAAGCTATTAGATTCAGTATTTGAAGGAAGGCAATTTAATTTTGTAGCCATCTCTCTGGTGGAGGTAACTGTTGCAGTAGGGAACCCAGCTGCAGGAAGGGGGATTGATACTGGATTGTGACATACCCACTAAACTGAGCTTTTTTGTTTACACTGACTGTGGTTCAGGGAATGTGGCAGCTACTTCCATAACTGCACAGCTTACTCCTGGCAGATATTAAATAAACTGTGACTTCTGCCAGAGCTTGTGCCTGTGGAATTCAATTTAGACCCCATCATGAGTGTGAGCAAGTGATTTGGCTGACTCTTCCTGTGGAGTCTAACTAGTTACATTATAGTGCCTGGATACTTCCAATGGGATCAATCAGGATATGTTAATTGCGCCAAGATAATTTTAAAGTGGTGTAATGGGAAATTTGTTAACTTGGGAGAAATGCTATATTTTTAACAGTAAGGGGTATTGTTATTATTATTCTTTTGAACAGGTGGTCTAACAGCATGGAAGGAACCATGCTGCTGACAACAAGAGAAAAGAGAGGGATGCAGAGAAAAGAACCAGCAGGAAGTTCAGAGTTTGTTTGGATAATTTGAAAAACTTATTAGTGTATGGCTCATCTGCACCAAGAAATACAGTATGCTCAAAATGAAGGGATTGCGGCAGGACTTTATGTTGCTTTATCAATTTCTGTTTTTCCTTTAGCATCAGAAAACTTTAACAGAGGGGAAAAGCCTGGATGGTGGTCTTTTAGACAATATGAGAAGTTGTAAAAACTGTTAATTTGGGAGAAAAGAGAAAAAAAGTTAGTGAAGACACTGGAACTTCTGGTGTAGCTCTTGTTAAGTTTGAACGTGTCTTAAAACTGAGAACTCACAAAATAAGAGAAAACACAATGTCAAATGTAATTTGATCATCTGGTTCTGATGCTGATTGTTATGAGTAATTAGTTACCAAGAGAAAGGGAACTTTCATCCAGGGCCAATGTGGCAATTCCTGTTGCTACCTGAAGGCATAGAAGGGAACATTGTTGAATGGAGTCTCTTAGAGTATGTGGAAACTGCTTATGGTGAGAAGTGGAGGAGAATAAATGAGAAAAGGAGTTTAGGAAGAAGAGAATCAAAAGCTTCAGTAGATGAAATAGAGAGGAATTTGAAAATTAACTCAGTATTGGAAAATATTAGAAATGCCACTATAAACTAGGGCTTAGCAATGTGTTTGATTCTGTGATGAAAATAGCCGTGGGTTAAACCTGGAGGGAATTACAATTCTTCCCAGGGAGAGTCAGAAGTGAATGTGTACTAGGGCTAACTTCTGGGCTAGTGTTACAACTACTAGGGGAAGGACAAGAGGGAATCTCTTCCTGTCTCAGGCCCTTCTTTTTCTTATTATATCATTAAGGCTGTTCCCACCTTGGTATCATGTAGACAATTTATTCTACAAGTTCTGAGAGTGTTTCTGACTTTAAACCCTGATTGGAGGTGCCAGCAGCTTCCATTCATCCTTGAATGAAGTGCTTCTGCCATGGATTAGGAAAGACCTTAAAATAAGCTCCCTCCATTACATTTTAATATTAGACAGCTCAGACAGCTCTTCTTTCAGAAGGCTCACTATTGCAAATCCAGTGTTGAAGTGGTCATCTCTCTCCATTTGTGGTATACTGACCTTGAGTATTTGTTCCAGGATCATGGATTCCACTTTGGAAACAATACATCTAGCAATTAGCTGACACATCACAGGGTAATGTGGTGTCAAGTACATGAAGAAGCTTTCATGCAAGAAAGTTATATGCTAGGACAGCTGGAGTTGAAGAGGGGAAACTAGGAGTTCTGAGACATGACAAGAGTGATTTCTGTTGCTGTTCAGAGCCCTGTTTCATGCCACAGTTGTGGACATGGACTACTGCTCTGTGACATATCTTTCTGCTTGTTCAGCCACTGAACAAGAAACAAAGCAAAAAAACAAAAAAAACCATGTGGCATGGCAACAGACAATTGAGTGTATGGTTCACATAAAATAAATAGCACAAAATTTAGAAAAAAGAAATGGTAAATTCAGAAAGAAAATTGACTAAGAAAAAATTATTATCCTCTGACTTATTTTTCTCACTATTAAAATAAATGGTAATTGCATAGTAAATACTATCAACACAAATAATAATTTTACATCATCCTTAAGCCCATGCTAGATCATAAGCAGTTCCAGAGACCTGTTATGAATACAGAATAATAGGTACAATTTTAAGTAGTTTGTCTACATTTTTATCATTGCTTATAGTCTAGGTTGGCTATTTTACTTTCAGAGATGCAGAAATGTGACAGTATGCAAAGTGATGGGAAAGAATAAGGGTATTTTTTCTTCACATACACTGTCTGTCTTTAGATGGACAAGTGTGTAGTCAAGGAGGAAACACAGGGTGGACTGGGGCAGACCAAGTGACAAATATGTCCTGCAGTATGAATGTAGTATTAGTGGCAGAGCTAATCATTAATCACTGGAAATAGGGAGGCACATTTCTAAAAGAGGATTTTTATTTGTCATGTTTATTCAACTTTTAGAATATTTCTCTTACCAGGGAGTAGCCACAATTGACTAGTAAGTCTCATTTATAAAAATGGATGGTGAAGTGATTATTGACAAGATTATAGAACTGTCCTATAAAGCATAAATTAATAATAAAAATATTAGAAGAGATTCTTATGACAACATTAGAAACATGCAGTGATTAAATGGGGTCATAAACAAAGTGAAAACAGAACAAAATTTATGAATAAATCAATGGCCTCATCCTGTGCTGTTGTCTTTATTTATTGGTGTTAATATATGTTTGAGATGTTTACTGTAACAATACATTTTGTACTTTGTGGAGATCTATGAAAACTATTCTTCCCTTTATAATTTTGCAACTTATTTTTAAGAACTACCAGTTTAAAGATAAGTCAGATTCAGTGCATATCAGACTGAAGGTTCTGGTTTTGTTGCCCACTGAGATATATTTTGGGCATTTTGAATTATCCTAGTGTTTGTTCCTCTAGCAACCCAAGCCCTACCTCTATGGTAAATCCTAACATGAACCTCACGCAGGTGAGTGATGCAACCCCTCCTTCAGCATTGCATGGCAACACTTTACAGGCTGGGAAACACTGCTTCCCCTATGTTTTATTAGAGATAAACTCTGTGCCATAATCTTAAGTATGAAGCAAAATTCAAATTTTGAACAATATGGAAAATTTAGCTGTGACAATGGATTTGTCTCACTGGCTGCCCATAAAATATTACTGAGCTAACTTTCCTATGTAAAGCTGTTGATATTTGAAAAAAAAAAAAAAAAGTGTTATGATTGGAAACAGTAATAATATTTTCTTTTTTTAAACACATACATCATGAAGAAATGACCTGGTGACCTGACTAGTGGAAGAGGGAAATGCTGTGGATGTTGTCTACCTGGACTTCAGTAAAGCCTTTGATATCATCTCTATTATCTCTCACACCATTCTCTCTGACTCCCATGGCTAAGACAGGTGCACTCTTTGGTTAAAAAACTGGCTGGATCGTTGGGCCCAGAGTCTGCTGGTGAGTGGTACTACATCCATTTAGGATCCAATCAATAGTGGTGCTTCCCGAGGCTCATTATTGGGGTCAATCCTGTTTAAAATCCCTATAGATGATCTGGACAAGGAGACTGAGAACACCCTCAGTCAGTTTGCAGATGACAACAAATTGGAAGGGAGTGTTGATATGTTGGAAGACTGCAGAGGGATCTGGATGTGTTGGATCAATGGGCAAGGCCCAAAGGTATGAAATCAGTAAGGTGAAGAGCTGAGCCCTAATTGGATCACAACAACCCCATGCAACACTACAGCCAGGAGACAGAGAGGCCGAAGAGCAGCTGAGGTAGCTGGGGTGTTCAGCCAAAAAAGGGAGGATTGAGGGAGACCTTATTGCTCTCTACAACTTCCTGAAGGAGGTAGGTAGCAAGGTAGGTGCCAGTCTCTTCTCCCAGGCAACTGGTGACAGGATGAGAGGAAAAACAGCCTCAGGCTGCACCAGGGGAGGTTCAGGTTGGTAGTCAAGGAAGAATTTCTTCACTGAAATTGTGGCTGAGCATTGGAATGGGAGGCCCAGGGAGGCTGTGGTGTCATCATCCCTGGAACTGTTCAAGAAATGACTGGATATGGCACTTAGTGCTATGGTCTGGTTGACAAGCTGGTGATTGGTCACAGGTTTGACTCAATGATCTTGGAGGTCTTTTCCAACCTTACCGAGTCTTTGATTCTGTTCTATGATTCTATGAAATATCTGGTTCTTTCCTCCTTGGTAGGTATTAGTTTGATGAAATGTGGAATGGTACATAACAACAAAGGACTCCCTATCCAGAAGGGCACAGCAGAGAATGACCTTATCAAATGTGTGGAAATCGACCTAAACAAATGTGGAAATTGACCTTATCAAACATGATAAACATTCTGCCATTATGCTAGGAGGCTCTTCCCCATTAGCTGTTGTAGTTATTTAACATTTCATTTTGCTATAATTTTGTAGTGGTCACTCTCATGACCTATGAGGGTTGCCTGACTGTCAGGTGTGTGAAGATGGTGCCTGTGGGAGTCTGTGTTCCATAAAACACAAGGTCACAAAAATCTGAGTTTCTGAGAATGTCTTTATTACAAGTTACTACAAAGCTACTGTTATTAAAACCAAATATATAGTATACATGTAAAAATCACTGCAAAATTACCACTCAGAGAGCATAAATGTGCTATACAAGATGTTACTGCTACAACACCCACCAAGTTGTTCCAATCAATGAAGGAAAAATTCTCACTTCAGTGATTATTCATGCCATGGTGTCATGGAATGCAGAGTCAAGCAGGCATTCCCAGGAAGACTGGTACAGAGAAGCTCTCTTTAAGTAGACAGAAATTTTAGACAGCTTTCATATCCTTTTCAGAGATTGGAAGTCAGAAGAATGTTAAGTGAGTGTCCAAGAGCATTGAAATCACCCTACAAGCTCTTATTTTCTGCATTTTGGGTCACCATCCTCTTTTTATTCTCCCTTCCTCCCCCAACCCAGTGTGTAATGCATTCAGTTGTGGCATTCAGAAAAACTCGGAAAAAAATACATGATTTTTTAGTTTTGTGGTTCTAGATTAGTGTTCAGTGAAATATATATTAGTATACTTACCAGGTGTACCACGGTGGCCAACAAAGTACTGTAGAACCATATTAACATTTTCTAAAAGTACAAACAGATGGTGAATTGGAAAAAAAAAATTAGAAACCAAATTTTTGAGCATTTTGATGAGCTGACTACACATTTGTATTTGTAATTACTATCTGTTTGGGGTTGTACTTGTTTTCCTTTCCATCTTGCAGGGACATCACCTCTGACTGTTATTGCAGTCCAGATAACTAGCCATGAAATACTCTGAAGAGCAAGGTTGGGGAAAGCTCTGCTTTAGTGCTGAGTAATCTATCTGTGTGCAGTTCTGAAAGAATTGTTGTGAGACATCAGGGAAAGCAGGATGGGTAACATAAAGGTTGTCCACTGACAGCACAACTGATTACCATCTATTTCTTCAAAATTTTCTATATTTGTGGCTCTACTCTCTTTGGGGGGGGGTATTATGTGGGTAATTGCTTGTTATTCAGAAAATACACTTATCTCTTTAAAACTAAGTGAAATACTGGACTGAGAAAATGTATAGAAAGGGAGTAGAGACATCTTTAATCCAGTGCATGTTAGAAAAACTTTTCAGTATAACAAAAGAATAAAATCTTAAACTTATATATATATTTATATATAGTTTCCATATTTCCTTATGGTAGGATTTTATTTTCATCAAGAGGAGAGAGGATTTCAGCACAGAGACAAAATAAAGTCAGGTATTAATCATATTTAGTCCCCCTGCATTCAGACTCTTTTACCTTTCTAATTCACACTGACTTGTACACTGCATCTACTCCCTGTCTTCATTGTAGGTGCCAGCAAACCAAGGTAGGAAGTGCTGGTGCTCTGACACTGTTGAGAGTTTGGACCCCAAAGGACACAGTTCTGGACAAACAATATTACTGCCTAATGCTTCAGTGACATGAGGAATAAAAATAAGGAGGAGATACTGAGTTTTCTGTGGTACTGAAATGACAGGGTTTAAGCCTTTCTTCAGCTCTCCATGTGACATTGTGAGCTTGAACTTCAGCCAACCAAAAGACGTAAATATTCTTGGAAATGACAAGGAATGAATGTCAATTAACATGCCAAAATCACATTGAGGATGCTTTTTGCCACATCATGTTCATTCTGTTTCTTCTTTCCTGCTGAGAGCAAGACTTATTGTAACCACAAGGCAATTTTATCTTAGTCTACAGAATGTCCTGATCAATATCTCTTTGTTGGTACGTATGTAGCAATCAGTATCATCCCCAATATAGAAAAGTAAAAAAACACAGCAGCATACTTTCTACAATGTAAAAGGTATTGATTGAAGCTACTTGGATTTTTTCCCCAAATTGTGGCTACGAAGTATCAAATTACCATTTTTCTTTTGCTTTTCTTATCCCTGCTACACCTGCCTGCATGCATCCAAACATCCAAAAATAGAAAAAGTAATAGAGCAGAAGAGGTTTCCAGATAGAACAATAGGAAAAGTGAGAAAGGTCAGCCCTTTTCCAGCATACATTATTTAGCAATTAAGTTGTAAACTCCCTTCTCTTTTCTTTTTATGGAGAGTTAAGTATTTCACTAGGCTTTGGGTTAGTGGAAAAAAAAAACCAAAAAACTATCAATCAAATAACAACAGAAAAAACCCCGAACCCAGCCCACCAGAACACTAAAGGGAAAACAATTTAATTGCTTGATGGAAGTACTGAATAGATCAAACCCTCTATCTTCACCTTGCCCTGCCAATTATAGGCCTCAGATGTGGGGAAACTGATCAACATTTTCAGATTTTTAACTTTTCAAATGGGAAGTGTTAGGGACTACTTGTAGGAGTGGTCTAGAAACAAAAGCTTCAAACCTGTTTTTATGGACTTATTTGGAAAAAAAACCCTCACCAAACTCCAAGTTCACAAATGTCTCCTTTATAAGTCCTGTTATATATATAACAACTAGTATTAAGATGATATATGAATTGCTAATCATCAACTGAAGTGACTGCAAGTGCTATAATGCTTCATTCACATGGGCTTCTAAAGAAATATAAGCAGTATCTTAAGAAAAGTTTCAAGCTGCAGATTTAGAGTGTGCTTGCACTGGGCTGTGTGTCTTGTAAAATAGTGTGACACAAGTAGCTAAATTGCAAAACAAAGTTAGATACACCAGGGCACACTAGAGAAACCAAGATCTCTCAATTCTTAAAGGTTTTCTGGCTGACTATTTTTATTTATATGTGTCCTACATATTCTTTTAGTTGTCTTATAGCTCAGAGTCCTTGCAATGCTGTGAATGTTAAGAAATCATGACAATTACAAATGAAACATAATTATAGGGAATAAATTTATATGAGTAAACTTGTACAGAAACCATAAACTACGTAAAAAATTTCTGAATCTCTGTCTGGAATTTCATTTAAATTCTTAAATATTGCTTAAAAGTGTAAAGGATTTGGGGGTAAGTTCCACGTAAACATATATATTTAAATGTCTGTAAAATCTCTTGTTTTTAAGTGACATCATCAGAGATGCTAACACTGTGGAGGGGATGAACAAATGGTCAACATGGAGGACAAGTGAAAATTTTTGTGAAACGCCATTTTCATCTGTATACAAGACTTTGCAGCATAAAAGAACATTATAATAATGTCTTTCTACATACAAATAATAGACAGTGCCCTGAGAGATTTCTATGTCCAGCAATTCCGAAGGAAAACAAACAAGAAATTTTTGGTTTCTAAAACATTTAACTCAATCACTTTGTCTATTTTCTTCAGTGCATGAACATTTAATGGAATTAGGGCTTTAAAATTGCACCAGTGAGAAACCACTTTATAGTCCAGAGGAAAATGGCATTGTCACTATGTCAGCAAAATAGTTATATTTTTCATATCCTCTGCTTCAATTCAAACTAACTATCTTGTGTTCATACAGGATAATTTATCAAAGCTGAATCCTTATGTAAGGAAAATTCTGTGCAGGCAGGTTCTCTGATGCACTTATATCGCTTTCACTGTTGGAAGCTTTCAGAATCTAGGCAAGTAAATTTAAAATATCCTTACTATAAGCATTTATAATAATCTGATTTAATTGTCTTGATTGTAATTGATTCTTATTCCATGTAAAGTTCTGTACACAATATTGATCTTGTCTGTCCAAGTTCAAATCAAATAAAAATTTGTATAATGGTTGAAGTTTTTATATTTTTATAAAGATTTTTATAAGGACAATTTTTAGTATAATGAGACACAAGAAACCTTTCAAATTCCTAAGACATGACAAACATTTGAAGGTGCTGAAAATTCTGCTCTTAATGTTCGTATCTCTTCAAATTCCTGTGCATGTAATTTTCTGTCTTGCATTTCTGTGTTTTGTTCTAAAAAAAAAAAAAAAAAAAAAAAAAAAAAAAAAAAAAAAAGACTAGATGTTTTGCTGCATACTTCATAAATAATCAAAACCTGACCTCTGTTTTTCAGTTGTTTTATTTCTTGTTTTTACAATTTTGCTGATAGGGTATGCATGTTCATATCTGGGTACTTTTTATTTCTTACTGTGTGGTTGTTTGGTTGGTTTGGTTTTTTTTTTCTTTTTGGTGTGTGTTTTTTTTTTTTTTTTTAAGATTAGATCTTACTTGTGTCCTAAGAAATTACCTTTGTAAACTTCACAAAATAAATTAATATTGTATGATAACTATTCTGTAGAAACTTTACTGACTTTGGCATGGTCTTCCATTATATTCTATTGGCTTTTTCGTCAGTCATTTAGTGGATAGAATATCTACCATGCCCTTTCATTCAATAGGACATTTCTATAAAGGTACTTTGACAACTTTGGCTGTGAACCATTTTACCTCTGCTTTGCACAGAGGTTCTCCCTGAATTATTTAGACTATGGATCAGAAACTTGGCTTACAAAATTTCATTAGTAGTGCAGGAAGCTACTATCATTCATCTAACTGCGGTAAATTCAGTAGGAGTCAATTACATAATTATACTTAAGTATGTGCTTCAGTGCTGTCCTGAATTGACAATTTAAAGCTTCCCTTATTTTTCAAGTTTTAAGCCCATTTTCTGGGTCAAGAGTTGAATGGAAATATGTCATAGTTAGGCCTACATGGAAAAATTGGAAATCACATGAACAAAGTATTGTGGATCAATCTCAGCTCTAGGTTAAAGAAAGACCTTTCAGAATTATCAATCTCATGTTTTTCAAAACCACTAAATGCACAATAAAGAGATGGCATGCTAATGGCCTGTAATAACTCCAGCTGTGCAAAAAATTCACAGCATGATGCAGTGAGTTGCATTGTTGAATTATCCCCTTTTCCTTAATACTGATTTTATAAATTGTAGGTACTAACTTTTGCAATTAAGTGTGCACTCTTGCTATATGTAAATGGTTTCATTTGGTAAAAAAATTGTAGCATGCAAATGATGGTTGAATGAGTTGTTGACCATCAAATTATAATGAATTCTATTTTTAAAAGTAATTTTAATGTATTCTTGTGTGCTCTTTGCTTATGCTACCTCTTCTATTCTCAGAGAGAACATGTATTTATAATCATACTTTGTCAGTTGATTCAAGGTTAAAGACAATGTTGATTACCATAGAACGCTTTATTTTACAACTAGAATGCATATTATGTGTATTGCTCTCTTTAAATATCTTTCTAAAGTAATTGGTGGCAAACAGTGATAGACATTACTATTTGTGACAAATCAGTATGTTTCTGTCTCCTTTGAAATATTCAATAGCCCAATTGTTGCTTATTTTTTGCTTGAAATACCAGATGTTTCTGAAAACCTTTTGGAATGAATCTCTAATCTACTAAAGCTCCATTGTTAGAAATTTTGAATGAATTTTCAATACAAACCATGGGGAATTAGATAAAGATGTCCAACCACTGTTAATAGGAATGTTACATGGAATTTTCTACTACCATTTCAAAACTTTCCATTTTGCTTCCATGAGTTCCTCACATATGGAGTGAATCAAATAACATCTAAAACAAGCATGAAAGAAAGTTTGAAGAGCATGAAGTATGTAAACATTATTGACATTAGGCAATAGTATTTCATAGGAAATAGGCAATGTCAGTCCTCATAAATCTGAATATATTTTGTCTCAATGTCTAGTTTTTATCTAGAGCTAGAGGGAAAATATGGCTTTTATAAAGTGACATCAAATAGAGTTCTATACTTACTATAACAACCATTTTTTGTTACACTTGATGTTATGCCCTGCTGTGCCTGTTTTGCTTATTTCCTTTATAATCTATCAGCCACACTTTTTCTATAACCTTTTGAAGTAAAACACAGAACATTAGCTAAAGAAATCAAATTATATAAAAAGATACTATCAGATGGAAGACCCCTGTTTTAATTTACTTCGTTTTGACACAGATTTCTATCTGCTATCACTTTTCCTTATCAGGCTGATGAAATAGAATTTGTGCAGTGGTTATATAGAAAACTCACTGAATGGCTATCTATCATAGTCAGAAAAGGTGCTATCTGTCATCAGTGGAGACCTTATTTATTTTTAAAACTGTTTGCCCATATATCAGAATATCAGCCAGTGTCCTTGTCCTTTGCTTTGAACAGTGTGGTTATTAGAAATGAAGGAACTGGTACTAAATAACATAATGTGCCTTTATGTTCACAGATACTCTTTCAAATATCCAATCTGTACACTGAACTAAATCTCAAAAGTGGAAATAGTCCCTGGAAATATGAAGAAGTATTTATGCAACATGACAATAGGGTAATTATCTAATTTTAAGCATGTTTGTAACACTGTTCAGCTTGTACATTTCCAAAGTAAAGAATGACTACATGCTTCAGCAACTTTATCCATTGTGGTAAAGTATTTTAATCTCAGTATCCTAAATCCTTCTGACATGTTACCTGGAGATCTTCAAGCCACAATTTTTATTTTAAGGTGAGTTTTTCTAGACTTAAATTAAGGAACTTAAATTAAGGTTAAAAACCAGTTACTGAGTAGTTTTTCTTCTCATGAAGAAGAGCTTAAGAAGTCTTGGGCTGAAATGAAAGAGATCAGAATGCCTCAATAAAATTTCTTGTTAGTGGCTTATCACTGTGTTCCTTTCGAAAGAAGAAAATGCAGCAGTAGAAGCAATACGTATTACTGTAAAAAACTTTCACAGTATAATGAAACATTGGATTCCTTAAAGTCATGGCCTGTAGAGAAATACTTTTTAAAAAAATATATGTATTGAGTCTATTTTGAGATGACACTTGCAGTCCAAAACACAATGCACTTTTTTTTTTTTTTCCTCCTATGGCACATTTAGACTCAGATCAAAGTCCTATACAAATGAAAATGTAGTTATATGAAGCAATATATTCGAAATGGAAAGACTTCTATGTCAGGTGTTATCTGGCCGTGTTGTTTCCCTTACATTTTCAGTTGGACAAGTTGTTGTTTTTTGTTGGGTTTTTTTTCCAAAAAAGTATACTCCAAAATTACAGAGATTTAAAATTGATCTATTCTTATCATAGTCTTCAGTCCAAGAGAAAACTTTATTTTAGGTTTTGTAAAGTACTAGCTTCATCTTCAATTCCATACCTGAAGTGATTTGTTATTTTAATGTTTAAGAACATCCTAAGCATGAGCAGTGGTATTAAAAAGTAAACATATCAAGAGACACAGGAATTAAAGATTAACTTCACAATATCCTACATTTAAAACTGTAGTCCAGTGATGATGAAGAACAACTGTTATTTTTAAGAGACTATTAACAAGAGGCAGTAAACCTTGATGAAGAAGTCACTGTGCTAAGAATACAAAAGAGAAAAACTAATTAAATGAAGGAGGAAAATTAACCTCTCTACCTCAAATACTGTAATGACACAAACATTACATTCCAAAACGTACAGGAGAATTTCAAAGCAGCTAATATTTTTAAGTGATAATGTGCAAGACAAGATTGAACATGTGAAAGAGACAAACATAAAAAAGTGTGAAAAGCACTTATACTCCCTTATGTGACTGTGTTATGCACTCGTCACTGTGCTGCTGGGAGCACAAGCTGTACCAAACCAGTGTCTAAATGATATGGATACTTTCTTGGGAATTCATGTTTCTAGGCACTGAAGAATCCCTTTCATGAATCCTTGAGGAAGATGTTGTTCTTTGGGGCACGTTGTTCCCTGACACACAACCAGTTGCGCTATTACTGATAGCAGTCGCAGTTCTCTACAGTGAGAGCGGTTCTGCATGGGACCTTTGTTAGGACTGAAGGCAATTCCCTTAAGAAAAAGAAAGCAGTGGCAGCTGTTTTTAAAAGGTAAAATTGCTGTATATAAATTCAGACCCACTCTTTGCCCTCAGTAAGGGCAAATTTGGAGGGTAGATTGCAAATACCCTAAGTACTGTCATGGACGATTGGAATTATGCCATTGGCTTTACTCTGCAAATGTAAGGGACAAGATTTTGCTTATGCACTGCAACAAATCTCTTGGGTCATTCTTTAGATATATGTCCCCCATAACATTCTTATTTCCTTGTCAGGATTTTAACAAAGTTTTTTCCCCCTCAAATGTAGATGAACAAATAGCAGTACAGAAACAACTACTATCCCACTTAGCCAAATTAAATGGCAGATAATTAGAAGCAACATCACTGTCAAATAATTGCAGTGATCAGTTAGTTTGGCATGATAGTACTAACTCATTCTTTTTCCTAAGAAGAGAGAGAATTAATTGCAAAACAAAATTCAGAAAAGAAGAGTACCACAGTGTACGCTTTAGGAGGGCACCTACTGTTCTAAGATTATTTTCTTTGGAATAGGTTTTAAAACAAGATTTCAAATTAAACATAAATGGATGCTATGATTCTGACTTTCAATAAAAATCTAAAGGATCTGTGAAACTCTAGGGGCAGATTCTTAAAAAGTTTATCAACTAAAACATCAAGAGGTGCTGTAATAGTATGAAAAATTTAGAAGAGCGACCTTGGGATTTTTCTCACGTTCCAATTATTTTATTTTTTTTTTCTAATGCACTAATAATAACAGCAGTGGTAATCCTTGGAGAAATGTACTTAGCTGTAGTTGTTTGGTTTAGTGGTTTTTTTGTTTGTTTATTTGTTTTTTTCTGGCCACTGTCCATGCAGCACCATGGCATTCTAGAAGTATTATGTTCTGGATTTGGAAAAACTACAAGGATAACACAATTATGTTGGTGTCCACCTGACTGTTGGGAGACATCTATGTTTGAGCTAGTCCCCCAGAGTTCCTTTCCTTAATTGAACTACCACGATGTGTGCAGATTAATCTGGCTTTTTTAAGGAATATAAAGAGACCCTAAAAAGACTGCTTCAGGTACAGACATTTACAGTGTAAAGTTAAGTGAAATGACTGTCCCTTACAACTTTGATATTGTCTGTTCAGTTGCTTCTGTCCGTGTGTCTCTCCTTTCTTCTTGAAGAACTTGGCAATTTGGTACTATCTTGCCAAATATTAAGCATTTGATTTTGTAGTTTAAACTTTTTACACAGAAAGGAAAGTTTTGCACTTATCAGCATGAAAGAATTGGAGGAAAAATGAGAAAAGATAAGCGTAGGCAGTTGAAAACAACAAAGAAAGAGAGAGGTAGTATTTCTTTTGTGCTCTCAACTACCTCTTCCCTTCTCTGCCCAAATACTTTACAGGTAACAAATACTACAAGCAGTGTGATAACTGAATAAAGACAAGTTGCACAGCCATCATGAGGGCTTGGATGCCATGCCACTCATTTCTGATCATGAAATTCTCAGCTATACAGCTAGTCTTTGCTCAGGGAAGTAGCTCAAGGATTTCTCTGAGTTCCCATAGTTTTGATAGCTTTATAAGTATTTGATATATAAGTATTTTATAAGTATCCTGGAGTGTTTCATAGACTCATAGAATCACAGAATACACTGAGTTGAAAGGGACTCACCAAGATCATTGAGTCCAACTCCTGGCCCTATGCAGGATGCCCTGAGTCACACCATGTGCCTGTGAGCATTGTCCAAATGCATCTTGAACTCTGTCAGGCTTGGTGCTGTGACCACCTCCCTGGGGAACCTGTTCCGGTGCTCCACCACCCTCTGGGTGAAGAAGCTTTTCCTGATATCTAACTTAAACCTCCTCAGAATCAGCTTCATGCTATTTCCTCAAGTCTTGTCACTGGTCACAAGAGCAACGAGATCAGTACTTGTGCTTGTGCTTCCACTCATGAGGAAGTTGTAACTGCAATGTCTCCCCTCAGTCTCCTCTTCTTCAGGCTGAACAGACCAAGTGCCCTTAGCTTCCCCTCCTCATATGGCTCTCCCTCCAGACCCTTCGCCATCCTCATGGCCCTCCTTTGGATGTTGTCTAATGGTTTTAATGTCTTTTTTTACATTGTGGTGCCCAAAACTGCACACAGGACTCAAAGTGAGACTGCACTAGTGCAGAGCAGAATGGAAGAATCACCTCCCTTGACCAGCTGGAGATGCTTTGCTTGATGCCCCCCAGGACTCAGTTGGCTCTCCTTGCTGACTCATATTCAGCTTGACCAGGACCTGCTGCTTTTCAGCTTCTCATTCCCTAGTCTATACACACTACCAAGGTTGCCCCATTCCAAATGCAGAATCCTTCACTTGCCCTTGTTAAACTGCATATGGTTGGTTATTGCCCATCTCTGTAATTTGTCAAGGTCTCTCTTCAGGGTCCCTCTGCCCTTGAGGGAGTTGACAGCTTCTCCCTGCCATTTACTGTCATTTAAATCCCAAACCCACATCTCAGAATTGTTTTAAGAAGGTTATGTTTGGGCCCTGTGTTTTTGCTGCAGCTCTCCTCTGTAAGTAGTTACAGTTCAATGACCATGAACATTCCTGTATGTGCTTAATTTACTAGTGCTAGGAGTCACAAATATAATATTCATATCTGAAGGACATGCTTGATCCACAAGATACCTTCAGGAAGAGGAGAAAGCCCTTTAGAAAATTCTTTCCTGTTCTCTTCCAGTCAGACAGATATCAAAAATAATTTTGAAGTCATGGTGAAGTCAAGGAAATGTCCAAGAGAACCTATTAGTTAAATAAGGGTGGACTGAACATGTTACTCAGCATCTTTCTCTGCAGAAAATCTGGGGCTAAATCACTTTGCATGATTTTGGGCAAGAAAAGTGATGCTAGTTGGTTATTATTATTTGTGAAGGAGTATTTGCATGGAGAACTTGATGGATTAAAGAATTATTTAGTATAATTTAGTTGATTTCCATAATTTGTATGAAAATACAAGCATGCCCTTCACAAAAATAAAGAATGTTAGAGTGCTTTTATCCCTATGCCAAATGAACAATAGTCACATGGCAAGTAAAGTGTCTGGGTTCAATTCTCGACTCTCTATATTGAGGACTTGAACCTACTTCGCTTGCTGACAAGATACATGTACCTGTCACTAAACTGAAGTCTTTTCTAGAAAGGAAGTGAGATACTATTTTCTCCTCCAATGAACATTTATGCTAAAAATGTGAGATCTACTAGAAAGTACTAACTAAAATAAAGGGATTACTGGTGGATGTCCATGTAATGGGTTAGAGGTGTATGTTCACTTTTTTGTAAAACATTGATCACCAAGTCATACATAAGAATCAAGAGAATTAATAACTGAAAAAAGTGATTTATTTCTGATTAAAAGAAATAGACTGTATGCATGAATCAATGTTTAATTTTATAAAGTGATTGCCTTGGTTATAGTTTTTTCATAGTGGACATGCATTAGACCCAGTTCACTTTGGTACACATAGCATGATGGATAAAACTCATGTAAAAGTGAAAAATCATGTTGCTTAAATACTCTAATTTTAATTTCTAAACTCTGTTCCCTGGTGCCTTTTGATCTTTGTATTTGCTTATTGATCCGTGGTACAGTGGATTTTGTCTCACAACAGAAAGATGTATCTAAAAATGAAATCACACCCATATGCCATTGAAGTAAAGCCTTATTAAGCAGAGAAATAGAACAATAGTCCATAACCTTTAAGTGTTCTAGCTGATTCTATAACAGCATTTTCTACGGCTGTTAGGACTAATGCTTCTCTAGTATCTCAGAACATTTTTATAGTATTGGTTTTATTATTATTATGCTCAATAAAATTTTAGTATTTTTTTTAACAAGCACATGTGATTTTTCCTTAGCAATAAGTAGTCTCACAGGAAAGGGAAGCTTTAAGCATCTCTGACTGTGAGCTGTACCAGTGAGATATAGAGAATCTATTATATAGCTGCTTCATTTCAATGTGCATTAGGCAGGGACAAGAGCATTTTTTTTTATTAATTCCATTCAAAATCTCCTATCAAATTATTAATACCCTTTAAATAGGCATATCCACTTAGTAAATGAGATATCATCAACTTTCTCTACTGCAAACATTGCAGTATTTATCTGTTTCTCTGGTAACAGCAGCCATAACCCTATGACACTAAAGAAATAAAACTTGCTTTTGACAGGAAAAGGGACAAGGTTTGTACTGTATATATCCACAAAGATTTTTCTTACGTTTACTGTCTTGGCTACATAGCAGGACTAAACTTGCAAAAATTACACAAAACCCAGCAATAACTGCAGACAATCTATAAACTGTCCCCTGAAAGTCAACATGAAGAGAAAAAAGTACACCCTTCTAAAATCTCTACAGAAATGTTATTAATATAATACTGTGTACTGAGAACAGAATCTAATAATAAAAACATGATTACCCCTAAATTTGCAATCCATGTTTCTGCGGAATTCCCATGATAGTGTTATTGCTTCAAATGATATATGCACTCAGAAGCTGGGATTTGATTGAATATAATTAAAATTCAAGGCAGAGGGTGTTATGATTGTTCACATCACATGCAGCAGATGACTAAACACCAGACAAAGAGGAGACTACTTCAGCTGAAAGGATAGCATTATTATACTGATGAAGATCAGTTAGCGAGTCATGGAATTTTGACTGGAAATCTGAAAGACTATATGCATGTCAGTAGTTTGTAGTTGCTCTTCAGAATGCAGAAACGAGAAGATGGCCTGACACACCCTTGTAACACTGGGATTCTTCCCATGTATGTGGGACACAAGTCCCAGATTTTCATTCAGAACACTGGGGTTTTTTGGTTGGTTGGTTGGTTTTTTTTTGTTTTTTTTTTTTTTTTTCTTTTTTTTTTTTTTTTTGTTTGGGTTTTTTTTGTTTCTCCTTTATTTGGTCTACAACAGGACAAGAGTGTTTACTGATACATGGTTGCTGATAATGGTTTGTAGAGAACACCTAGAAATGGTAACATTTAACTAACAAAGTAAATGTTCGCTGAATGTTGCATCTTTTATGTGTGTTCGGAAAGTAGACATACTGACCGTGTCTGAAGAAACAAAAGCAGAGTAATTTCATTGAAAATAGCAATCCCTCAGGATTACACTCCAGTACCAAGATGCTAAATTCAGTTCCCAGAATAGCCCATTAGGATTCAAAACTACACTCTCTTTTTCCCATTTACAAGGGAAAGACCTTATGTCACAAGACAGAGAAAACAAATTTCTAGAGCTCACTGATGGAAATATTCTGATGTGGATTTGGATATTGAGCCTGTGCTGATATGGATATGAGTGCCAAATCAGAGTATTATATTGGAAAATGTATATGAAAATGTAAAAACTCGTACTGTGATATTTCCCTAAAACATTCTTTTAGTTTCCAAGTACTTGTTTCATGGAAACTAAAGTCATTCTTCTGTGTTTCAAAGGAGTTCTCCATTAGTTTTCTCTATTGAACATGGATAATCTCACAGTTTCTGCAAAACACAGTTAACTATAAACTGGTAGAAAGGATATCTTGCTTTGCTCTTTTGAATTGGTCACGTTCTGGTTTCACTTAGTGTCCCTCTGTTTTTGCACTGGAAACCATAGTGAACATATGCATCATTATTCATCTTCTCAATATCACTCATACTTCTGTAGTCTTTTATTATATTCTATTTCGGTAACTTTTTTTGCCAAGCTGATGAGTCCAAATCTCCTAATGGAAGTTATTCTATCCATTTTATGATACTTTTTAGCCATTTCTAAATATTTTTCAGCACTACCAGTATTGACTCTGCATTCAAAATTGTAGATATATAACACAATGTACTGATGCTTTGCAGTTTTATCATCTTTCATTTCCAATAATTTATAAGGGTTTTTTTTTCCCTGACTACCACCTAGCAGAGAGCTGATCTCTTTATTATAGTGTAAGTATTATATTGCCCCCATTCTTAAGAACAAATAGTAAGTTCAGGAGTCCATCACTGTACAGGTAAAATTGAAGGTTTGTTTTCCTGTGTCTTTAAATTAATATTAAAACTCTACTGAATTTTGCTTATGTCTTTATTGCCTAATTGCTGTCAGAGTTCTTTTTCAGAATTTCCTGAACCTCCCCTTTATTAATCTTGACTGCAGTTCTGCATTACTTTGAATGCTTTTTGATGCAACTCCTTTTTCAGATCAGCTATAAATGTTGGGGGGAATGGACTTCAATGCCATGTCCTCCAGTTTGGGAGTTAAACAATTCTGCTTCCTATCTTTTAATTTTGAGTTCTATATGTTTACTGTGGTGGTTTTTTACATTACACTTTCACTTGATACTTACATGCTTTGAATGTAGAGCCTTTTACTGGGGCATACTCCACTAAGCCACAGACACAACTTCCCAAATGTTCGTTCTCTCATTGAATCTTACAGTCATTACTCCAGGCACTTTAACTTGAAAGGACACATTCACTCATGCTGTTTAGTTCAATATGTACTCTAATGTAGCCCTCAATCCTATCTCCAAAAGAAATTTCCAGGCTAGGAAGACTAACATCCATATGGTGTCCATCTCAGAGGCTCAGTCAGATACACTATATAGAAAAGTTAGGAGAATTTCCTCTTCAGATTTTTCCACCACTCCTGACAGCCATGAATTAGCTATGGTGAACTCCATACCTCTCCCCATGCTTGCACAGAGGACATACATACACTGCTCAAGCTTATCAAGTCCAGCAGGTATTAAGGTGCTTAAAGCTGTGCTCAGTAACACCCCAGTTCTTTTCTGAATCTGACCTTCAAATATAAAAGAAATATAAACTCATTTGTTTTCCATATCAGTTTTTGGCTCATACCTTTTGGTAAATGCATGGGAGCTGTTGTTTCATAAAAGCTCTGCTGTCACTCAAATTCATTTCTAAGCCAATTTAATGGCTCACCAAGTACAGCAATTTAAATAAGTCAAAGACTCAAACAAAGAAAGCTTATGAAAAAAAAAAAGCTGGAAATGCAAACCACATTTGACACTCAGAAAAATTGACTTTATATGATTTTTTTCTTTTAAGAGGCAATGTGTGAATAATTATTGGTCTCTCTTGAGACTAGAAGACAGCATTAATTTAAGTCAAAATTTCTGATCTTGCTGCATGTCTTTCCTAGGCAGCTGCATAGACAAAACATTCATTTAGCAAGCACTTTGAGCATAAAACAATGACAATTACATATGAATGAAACTACAAGAAAAATATACATGGTCATCTTAGAACAGCATAACAGTTGTCTGACTAGTGACTAAAGCATTCTCTGATTAAAGAATGTAATTTTGGTGTTTGTTACTTATCTTTGTTCCCCTCAACAGATCATGCCATTCATTACATTCCTTTTCCTTTAACCAAGCACCACGCTTGGCATTTGCTAGTGTTTAACACAATAATATGGTACCTTACTGTCCTTTGACAAGCCTTCTTGCTGTCCCTTCAGAAGAATTGCTTGAATGAAAAATGTCTCAGACATGCTCAATCAACTCCTTGCCTCTTCTTCATGATTTCAAAACTGGCTACTTTCATCTAATTTCTCTTCAATCCGCATAGTTTTGTCAGTAAACCAGGTTGGTAAGAGACCACTTACAAATAAGTCTCCTTCCCTTCTGTGAACATCATATGAGTGTTACAGCATGACCAGTGTAGAACTCTATGAGATGTAAACTGACAGGTTTTATGGTAAACTTCATGTGACTTGAGGGATTTGGTCAAAGAACTGATGGAGAAAAATGTTCATTGTGATTAACCTGTTTATCATTTTACAATAGAAAAAGGCTTGGTTTTGTATTTTTCACCATGTGAATTCCACTTGGAATTAGGTTCCTTCTTCCTTCAGTGAAAAGTGATTGAATGTGGGTCAAAATCTGAAATGCCATATGGAAGATATTAAGACAGAGATAATTTGCATTCCTTATGCCTTACTCTGGCTAATTACTAATTTACTACATATTGTTATTATATAGAAATCTGGAACACTTAAAATAGCTCGTCCCAGTTCTTCTGATTGTTCATGTTAAACATTATTAATAAAGACTGTGAAAATCACAAAACCTGAATGTGGTATGTTTCTAATCAGTGTCATGAAAAAAAGAAACAAAGTATTTTTTTTTTTCCAAGGGACAGCAGATTGTTACTTTCATTGCATTCAAATATACATATAGGAATGCCACATTAAGTACATTTAAAAAACCTTACTGTCATTTAGTGCAATTTTATAGTACAATACTAATGTCATGCCAACACTAAGTTCAACTCTTTTCTAAAATGCAGCATGAAATAACTCTCTTTTATGTGATCTTTCTTCTACCTAATTTTAAATAAATTATAGAAAACATTAAGTATGCTACCGATGCTTTCACAGAAGTACTTATATGACACTTTCATTCTGTTTTTAGACTCATAATCTGAATTAATTATGAATGATGCAAAGATTATAAATGATTGGGGTTGTCTTCTGAAAATGTAAATTATTTTACATGCTTTTCTCCTGCTTCTTTCTAAAATAGACTTAATGTTCCAAGCTGAAATATCTGCTTCCAATAAAATCCTCATGTATTTTTTCCCATCAAATGGACTTGTAATATGTAATTTCTTTTCTGTTTTCAGCTATTTTCATACTTTTCCCTTGTCTTTGCTTCAGATTTATAAAAAAGGAAGTTAAATCCTTTGTCCATCTGAGACATTTGTCATTTTCCTTGGGACGATGAACCTCAAAGCTTGGAGTAAAGTGCAATAGACATTCATGACCTGGGATGAGGTGTTCATGTAGGAAGCATCAAGGCTGAGTGAGATCTGCCAATATAGATCTAGGTCTGTTCCTGGCAGAAGGGTGTAAAGAAGGGATTACATCCTAATTCCCTTGGCTTCATGTGGTATGGGGAAACCAGTGTGTCAGTCTGAACTTTGCCTCTGTAGGCATTATTGTTATTAAGAGGGCACTGGTAGAACAGAAAGCAAAGACTTCTGTGTAAAGGTGACTTGTTTTCCCATAGCACGGAGAAAAGGCACAGAAGTTCCTTTCATCTCTTCCCATTTCATCCAATTTTGTATTTCAGGGAGAAAAATCAAAGACAGCAGGCATTTCAGCTTCATTAGAAGAGGAAATGGGAGAAGCTTTTTGGTTGCTCTATCTGACCATTTGCAGTGGCTCTGCAGGGGCCTTGGCAGAGTTAAAAGAAGACTAGAGACATATTTCTCTTTTTGCAAAGAAAAGTCTTCCAAATCTTTTTTTGTCCATATCCATGCCAAAGCTAATAAATAGGCCAGACAGTGAGAAAGGGTCAAGCTGAATGTGGTAGTGTGTACAGAGAGACTTTCAAAGGATTCCAGGAACCTTAATGTATAAACACGAGAGAAAACCAAAATGCATTCTGCCAGACAAATAAAAATTCAATTTCAATGTTTTTTTTTTAATCGTATACCTATTCAACCTTCAGTGAAAGTAGCTATGAAAATAAAGCTCAGAAATAATTTATAGTAGTATCTGAAAGTCCAATGTTCCTTTATTTTTCCTTTTCTATTTTTCTTTTTTTTATTTCTTCATGGATTCCACTTCCCACCAAACTATTTCAATAACCTAGATGCAGACTAAGTAGGCAGTTGTCTGGGGCTGTCACAGCTTTCATACTTACATTTCCTTTGAAAAGCTTTGCAGATCATCATGTTCAGAGCGATAAGGAAATATTTAGGGCATTCACTGAGCAGCAGCTTCTAATTCCCCTTCCTTTCCCCAAACAGTCCCAGAAAGATCAGCAAATTAGATCTTTAAGTCATGTCTTCAACTTCTCTTTCCCTCTCCCTTGAACACTATCAGTAATTCAACCCTATATCAACTCTTCAACCCAACTCTCTCCCTAACCTTCCCATAGCACAGAACAACTTTAATACAAGACTCTTGGAGTGGGTAAATTTGACTTTTCTCATGTTTTTGAGAAGCCAAGCCAAGATCCAGGAAAATATTCAGATTTCCTCTATTAGAATCCTGGAAAGGAAAATAAAAGAGAGCTTTTTCTTTCTTGCTTAAATTCTCCAATATAGATTATGCTATGTGTTGGTCCTTTGTTCTGCACTAAGTCAGAAGACTTCATTCTCCAAGGCTACACCCCAGAAAATATAACAAACTGTAAAACTTTTAAAAACACTTTTAGTATTTTCTGCTAATCAGTCCCACATTTGTTGGTGTTTACTTATCACCATATATTTATACTGTATAATGTGCTTGTTACGTTAATTTCACCTGTACTACTCCATACAGTCACAGTCTTTGTGGTGAATTACATTTTTAAGACCTTCATCCATAAACATTCCTATGACATGCTGCCATTTGAAAAAATCTTGAATTTAGTTCCTCTGTTCTTCTCATGTGTAAAAACAAAATTGAAGAAATAAGATACAAAAACAGCGAATCAGCTGATGAAGAGAGTGTTAATATGAATTTTTCAATGTTCTAGGAAAAGTCAGAAATTACAGTCCTGACTGTTGTTTGCATTAAGAATTATTCATAATCAACAGAAAAAAATAAGAGAGTTTCATTACATCATTGGAATGCTTTCCTAAACAGAAACTCTAAACTTAAATTTTTATAACAGCCCTGTGTATGGTGTGAATGGATTATCTTTACAACTCATTCATACCATGATCACTTGCACAGTTATCTTGTGTTGCGTCTGAATCTCAGAAGTAAGTGCACTCATCACTTCTTGAAGTGACCAAAATGTCATATTCTCATGGAAAATAAGAATACAGTAAGCAAAGCTGGAGGCAGTAGCTGGTCTATTTGACACTTTTGATATTTTTGATTTTCTTTTATTAGTAATTATTTTTTCAATTTTACTTTTCAATAAATTAAAAAGAATGTTTTGCAGTTATACACCACATTTCCTTCCAATGTTACTCTTTTATTGTAGCTAGAATTTTACATTGTGTTAATGCTTTTTACTAAGAAACATGTTAATTGTATCATCTAGTTTCAATTAGCTGTAATAGAGTGCATGTATAACTTCAGAGTCTATTGTGCATATCCTCATATATATGGGGAAATGGAGTAAAAGCTATTATTTTGATGTTCTGATAAATTATATTCCATATTACGTTAGATTAACAAAATGCATGACTAATGTCCCATGTACACATGAGCTGTGACAGCATTTCTGAGTGCTAATAAGTCTGAGCACTGGCTGATGTCCAGTTTCTTTTTTCTATGGTAAATGCAAATTAAGTCCACATCTTTTCATTATGTTTAGCAATTTAGTTCTAAATGCTCAAATCTAGTCACTGTTGTTGGCAACCTTTATATGGTAGCTCTCCAGACTGAATTAAAAATAATAATAAAAACAAAGTAATGTTTATGTCTAGATTGGAGCCTGAAGACAGTTCTTTCTGAAAGCATATTGCAAAATTGCACATAAACAAATTAGTGGCTACAGGCAGCACTTGTTTGAAGCACAGTGGACTTGGAGATACAGAATTTGCTTGCAAACTTCATCAGTATTCAAACCAACAAAGGATTTTCTGTGCAATAGACCCTAAGTATTAGAAAATTATGTTGCCATTTTGTTATAAAAAGAAAAGCCTTAGTTTTTGCAGCTGTGAGATAGTACTGAGACTAAGGACATGGAGGAGTGCTGGGAGCACTGACGTCAGAATAAGGATATATTTGACTGCAACCCTGTAAGACACATCAAGCAGCAATTGTAGGAGTGGTTTAGAGACCATCCTGTGGTGCAAATGGATGTGTTCCTCACCACCAGTCGTAGGAGGACCATGGTGCTTTTCTGAGACATAGAACAGCTGGAAACTTTGCTTCTTTCTCTTGTGAATCTGAGATCATAGAATCATAGAATAGCCTGGGTTGGAAAGGACCTTAAAGATCACCTAGTTCCAAATCCCCTTCCATGGACAGCGATACCTTTCACTAGGCCAGATTTCTCAGAGCTCTATCCAGTCTGATGTTGAACACTTTCAGAGGTGGTTCCTCCACAGCTTCTCTGGACAACCTGTTTCCGTGCCTCAACACCCTCACAGTAAATGTTTGCTTTCTTCCAAGTCTGGATGGTGCTTGGTTTGAAGAAGCATCACATGTAGAGGTGAGTTCCATAAAATGGTTGTTACAGCCTGGCTTCTCAAAGTTAACTCTGGACACAGACATGATGTACATACAAATAAACTCAGTCCAAGGCAGACTCCATATATGGTGTCTGGAATATTTGGTTTCTAGATCAAAAGTGGTATTGTCCTTAGCATGTGATGTGGAGTTCAGGGTTACATTTTAATAGTACTCTCTAACTTTTCTGATGTTACTACAGTCTTATATAGATGTTCTTAAAATATTTACTGACTCCTGGACTCCCTGTGCAGTAAAGAAGGGAGCAGAGGACAACCAGTTATTTGAGAGGTAGACTAGTCCTTGGATTGACAGGGGACTGTAGTGAATCTTTGCATGCAGAGAACAAGCAACTAGGCCTTTAACCTGGTGCAAATAAATATATGACGCAGGGCTTTTTACATAAGTTGAAAACTGTGCTCTGAATTTACAGCTGAAGCCATTCTTAGGACGATGTAGATGAGAGGTAGATGCAGTGGGTACAGCTAGATGGGGAAGCAGTGCACTTATGATTATGGAATGAGATACAGAAATTATTCACTTCCCACTATATTTTGCAATCTATCATTGTAAGATGCAAAACACTGCAAAACACCTTTATGGTGTAGTAGACATATTCAGGCTGCTTTAAAGCTTATTTGTGATCCAAATATTCTAGGTGTCCCTATATGAAAGGCATAAAAAAATTCATAGTGTTTTTCCTTAAGTATTGTGGTTTAGCAATGCTGAAAGAGACTATGTTTAATGGTAAGGCTGTAGCCTACAAACTGCCCTAATAAGACTGTTCAACCTATGTCTGAATATTTGATGGCCAGGCCATAACATACAGTGACTTATTATTTACTATTAGTTTACACCTATCTGACATGTTCACTGAAACATTGCAAATAAGTGCTGCTGAAGGGTGAGATAAATTATATGTATTTCTCCCCAAAATGCTTGTCTTTGAAACATCTTCATAGTTGGTTGGTGAATGATGAACAAATTAGCAAATTGAATCTGACAGAGTAATACGTCACTAGCCATACTTGACCATTTTTCCACATCAATATGATTTTAAAGAACATAAAATAGTAAGGGAAAAAAGGATAGGAATACAGTTTATGCTATGGACAAGTATTTCTAGCTACTTCAAGGACAAATCAAAGATAGAAATCACTTGACAGTTATAATAAGAAGTGGATACTGAATTTTGTAGAGACAGCAAGTTCCTTCCAGGAAGAGTTCCAAGTTATTTCAGAGACAACACAATTGTTGGAATTTAACTGCTTGACTAAGAAGGAACTTCTGAAGGGCTTCTTTGTGTGTATTGGTGGAACTGTAATTGGAGCAATGAACAGGTCAGAGCTTACTGAGACTTATTAACTACATCACCTGTCCTGCATTATTGTTACTGCTCTTAAGGTTTTTAAATGTGAATGCTTTCCCCAAGGGGAACATACATAGTTTTCCAGGAAGTCTTTATCTAAGTGTAGACTCATCACCTTTATCTAGGGAAAAAAAACCAAACCTCTGGAGGTACTGTTTCAACTCCTCCTAAAATATGTATCTAAAATTAACTGGTCTTCGATGATATAATTTCTCATCACTGGCTTTAGAAGAAACCTAGGATGATTAATGACTTATATTTATACGTCTTTTGAGATAAAACTTACCATTGGTATGCTTACATTTAAGATTAGTACACAAACATTCCCAAATAATGGCAGAAGTAATGACTCTATTTGTATTCTAGAAAATTGTCATTGAGATAAGAATGGACAGATCTGCTCTATTTTCTTTTAGACTGTTCTGTGAAAGAACAATTTCCTGTGATTAAGTTCTGGTTTGTTTCTAAGTAAAATGACAGATTCATCCATGACTAGATAGACCACTGTTTATTTTTTTCTCCTTACATTCCAAGTTCTCTTAAATATGCGGCAGAAACTTTAGCATTCTAATAATGAACATTTCTGAATTAAAAAGTTTTGATAGATTGTATGAATATGGACTGGGATTATCTACTGTGGTGAGAAGGAGGGCTAGATTTTCTTCCTCATTATTACAGATCCTGTGTTTATGGTAGACAAAGTTTTTGAAAGAAATCATTGTAATTAAATCAAGAAACCATAAACAAATTTCATTTCAATACCATATGTCATTAAGCTATACCTGCTAGACACCAAGTTATTTTTCCCTATTGAAAATCCAATCTAAATAGATCAAATTTGAAGACATCTACCTGAAATACACATTCTGTGGTATCTAGTTCACCTGTAAGATATAAGTTATCATATATATATTATCTTTATTATTTTAGAGAATAATATTAAAATTATTTTACACATACTTTCCCCTCTAAATTCAGTGTTTCTTTCTATCAGCTAACCACAAAACTTAGGCTCTGATTAGTCAGTGTGTTTCTTTGCATGTGAATCCACATGACATTTCTTGAAATAATTTTGAATACTTCCATTTTATTCCCATATTACATTTCTTTAATACTTTGTGTATTAATTTCATGAACTTCTCTCCCTCTTTTCAAAACATTTTTGCTTATTTTATTAGAGAACCTACTCTCATAGTTAAGCATAAAAGAATTATCACAGCAAAAATATAAATGCTTAATAATCGCAGTCCAGAGCTATAAGCATTAATGAAATCATTCATCTGAATTCAAGCACTGCTTTGTGTTTCTTCTTTTTCCTTTCATTGTCAAATCTTATTGGAGCCAGAACTTCCTAAATCCTGGACTACAACCCTTTTTTTTTTTTTTTACTGATTTAAAATTACTTATTACACTTTATGTTTCTAATCCTATTTTACAGTCTTACGCTTTTTATAGGAGGAAGTGATTGTGATTTAAAGTGCATTAGAAATCTGGTTATGTTGAAAGTTGTGACATATCAGGTAAGGAAATGAAAAGAGAATTCTTCAGGGCAGAAAGGACAGTCTTATCTGATGTAGGTGAACCAAATACATAGAAAATATTTCATGATTTTTTAATAGATGGATATCAGAGTCTTATAAGAACATTTCTTCTGGAAGTCTTTCATTAAAAGCAGTCCTGTATGATTTTTTACGTTTCAGCACTCTAGAATATGACAACTGATAGCTTCCCACCACAACCAGAAGTAAATTATATCCAAAATAATTAACTCAAATCTTATTTACATTTATGAAATGGAAAGAGGGGATTCCAAGTCAATTGGCAACATGCTTTGTTTAGCATTAAAAATAGTAAATCAAGGAAAACAATCACAAATTCTTTATTGGTAATGATATCTTCTTTTGATCTGCCTTTTCTGTTTAGATGCATACTTCTTCTGAGCAAGAACCGTCTATTTCTGCATATTGATATAGTACCTAACTCAAAGTATGTTCTAAGGTGATTCTTTTAATAAAAAACGAATAATAAACTGTTGCCTGAAAACCTGTTTTGAAGCCAAAGTTTGGATTAGTAATTTTTCATGATTATATCCTAGTTACTTTAATTTTGGAAATATTGGGATAGTCTTTTAACAGACTGAGAAAAGAAAAGTTTCTACCTTAAATTTGAGCATCTGCAGTTACACAAACTCTTGTGTGGGTCATAGATTGTTTCGTCTTCTATGGTCAGAAGAATATTAACGTTAAATATTTTAATTATCAGCCAAATGCTACTTTTAGTCATACATAGGCTCCATCAAAAGATGAATTCACACTTTTAAGTATGGACACTCCCTAATATGACTTAGAAATGCAGTAAAATAATATATCTCTCCCCCATTATTGTCCTGAATCAACTCTTATGATCGAAAGCATAGTTCTGATCTTTTTGGAGTTCTTCCCTTTTCTATCAGCTCAGGAAACACATCTCACCACTTGCTTCCTCAAGATCAGTGACCTAGGACCATTTTACCATTCAGTTGTCCAAGAACTGAAGCTGCTGGACACTACTTAGTGGGAGGGATTCTGATCCTGGTGAAGTGTTTTCTGTGCTTTGCTAGAGTTAGAAGCTCAGTTTGCTAAGGCAACAGTCAGAGGTTTATGTAGACACATTTCCACTTATTTATTGTAGCATGTTGTCATAGCCAGCTCTCTGCCTTTTCTGATACTAAGTAACTTGAAATCCTCATGTTATTTTTTTTTTTTAATGGTATATAATAGAGGTAATTTTGAATCTTCTTTTCTAGATTTCCACAAACGGATGTCCTTTATACTTTAATAGTTTCTTTCTGGGAACTCTGCTGATGAAACGAGTCAGTAGTGTGTTGCATGTTAGCATTGGCATCACATAAGAGTTTATTAATGTGTAATATCCACCATGTGCATTGATCCATCATGCAGCATCACACTTGTTTGCTTGGGTTTTTCTTGTTTTATTTTTTTGTTGTTGTTTTGTTTCTGTTTTTGTTTTTTAAATTATCTCATACTCTGTAGAAGGGAACATGGCAAAGACTGCAGCAATGTGGAAGGTTTGAAAGGACTGACATGAACTAAACAGGTTAATATGAAAATAATGCTGGCAATCAAGAGGACAGGAAAAAGGCAGGAAGGTAATTTTTGTTCTTGCCTGCAAAATTTATAAATTGCTATTCAAAACCAAGTGAAATTAAGTTTCTGAAGCATTTTGGTGGTTTGCCTTCATAGTGGGGAAAAAACCCTAAAATTATGTCCCTGCAAGGCCAAAATTCGTGATAGAGTGGCGAAAAAGCTGTATAAGATTATATCCCTGGTCACTCTACCCAGTGAAAAGGTTACATCTCATTATCCTACATGTCATATGTATGCTTTCCCTATTCCCTTCCTCCTGTATTTCAAGAATAAGTCACATGTCTCTCCTGAACCCGAGACTAGTCTAAAGAACAAAATTTGTTGCTGACCAAGTTTGTGAGTAAAAAGCATTTGAATTCTGACAAAATTGTATTTCTGCAATGAAAAACATTTTGTTGAAAATCCTCTATCTCATAAAGTCATTACTTCAGAGCTACATGTCATTGCAGAACTCTGTACTGAAGGAATTAAACAAATTAAACTATATATTAACACCATGCTCTAAGCAACTGAGCTAATCTAAGAATCCCAGGTACATTCACTTTACAAGAACACAAGCCTGAGATTCAAAGAAGCTGAATATTGACATTTTATAGGGTAAATAAAATGGGAACTACATTTTATCTGACCAGTTAGCATCAAGAGAGCCTGCAAAGTGTGTGTTAATGGGTACTTGAACTGTATGGTTCTCCTCTCAGTTTCCTCTTCTCCAGGTTGCTCATATGGCTTCCCCTCAAGGCTCTTCACCATCTTCATAACTCTCCTTTAGTTCTTGGGGTTTTTTTGAATTATATAATGTGTATAATGTATGTAACGTGCAGTTAGGCAAAATTTGTGAGGTTTAGTTAAATGTTGAAATCTTGGGAAACTCTCACATATTTCATTATTGTTCTCCAGAACATAATGACAATGGAAGAAAAAAAAAGTAAAATTGTGTAGCGTTGTAAATAATTTAAAGATGATAATTTAAATGATGGGCATAACGATTAATACTGTGAGTGAAACCATTACTATGAAGGGACCAGTTAGACCACACCTTAATACTAATTTCCTAGTTTTTGTCATCTCTATCCAATCTTAAGGAGAAAGGAGAAGAATCCACTGCATGTGTTTGATATCGAAATGATCACAACCATTTGGAATGTGCACTTTCTGAAATGATGTTTCTGATTTAATTAAAAAAAAAAGTTTTGGGATTGGGGTTTTTTATATACAAAGAAATGCGTTACCACTAGTACTGAAAAGTCTTCCAGGAAGTAAAAATATTTTTTTATGAATCACCAATAGAACATTTATGGAATTTTTTATGATGGTAATGCATTTATGAAGGATTTTCTCAAAACTTGCATATGTGAATAAAAGATCACTGGGAGTAGCACATAAACAACTGCAAAATTATATTTGGTGTTCAACTATTAGTAGAAGTGCAATTAATTTCCTAGGATGATCATTACTGAGATCATGCATGACAATCCAATTACAACTTTACATTTATGATATCTTCCTTATAGGTTGTATACTGTAAGTTAAACGTGTTAAATATTTATATAAACCAATTTAAAGTAAATTATGTTAAAGTATATTATATTTATCATGTTAAAGTAAATTATATTTAAAGTAAAGTTATGGAGACTAGGAAAACAAAGACAGGCTTTGTCCTTCATAGGAAACTTAACAATAGAAGTTGTAACTCACATGAAAATAGTTATTTCCTTCAATAATTCCTGTAATATCAATGAACACTTGAGCCAACAGAAATTAGAGATATTAAACCTAAATCATTGTATTGGTTCTTGCAATACAAATTCACTTCTGGGCACATTTTAAATGGCATATAGTATTTCCTCCAAATTATGTTAGATAAAGTCATGGACTATTACACTCTTGTCATTCAGCTCATTTTGATGAAAAAGCAATTACTTATGGCAGATTAATGCAAAAACTGGCCATAATCACAGTAGGTTAGGTTGAGAGTTTATTAGAAAAACACAAGCCATTTAAATTAACCCAAATGACCGGCATGTCAGTTCAAAAGAAACATGTGCTTTAATTTGTTAAACTGTAACCTTTGCTATATTAGAAAAATACTTTGACACAAACACTTTACAAATGTCAGCAGAAAATCCATACTCCATTTCTTCGCATTGGTTTTGTGACACAGTGTTTGCTGATATTCGTCAAGGGATAACTTACAATTGATTTCCTTCCACCTTTACTCTTTTCTCTTGTATTATGGGGAATTAAAGGGCAAAATTTACCTGTTTTCCTCGCAGACCATTCATATGGATATGCTACAGTAGGTAAACTTAACTGCTGCCTGGAACGTAAAGGTCAACAGAATCTCTCAAAAAAAATCTCAGTTAGAGAAGGCCAGAGCATCTTAAGACTGAGGAGCAAAAGTAAGGCAGAAAATTGAAGAACCCACCAAAGTAGAATTGCTTAAAATAGCTTGATCGAAAGAATCAGTACTATTTCTTGCTTTAGGATAAAATCTCTTAATTTTCCTGACTCTGTTTCCATCTGTCCCTCTCAAAAAAAAATTGTCAATATAAGATTTAGATTGTCTTTATTCACTGGGGGTTTGTTCCCCTGTTGAAATAATATTGCCTTTTTTGTTAATGCATTTTGAATTGGATAGGAAGATGCGATAAAGACACTTCGTAAATACCACTAAAACCAGATCCTGTGAAAGACCCAAACATATGAGGTGCTTCACTTCCATGCCTATAGTTTCAAATATCTGATCATGAGCTGTTAGCATACCTGAAAAATAAACATGCATGTTTTACAACACAGACTTGAGGCAATGTAACTGAGGGTCTTGACCCTTGGGGCAGATAAGAGTGAAATGATACTGAGTGGCCATATATATATGGCACGTTTATTTTAGAACTATTTGGTTCCAATGGAAAGGACATATGTAGACCTTTTTGTTATTATCTATAGAAATATAGCAATATAAAAATATCACTTAATAAAATATGCAAGGAAAAGAAAGAAGGAGAAATAAAGGATAAGAATAGATAGCAGGGAGGAAAGATATCACCACCCATGAATCCAGTGATGAGACTTGACTGTTACAATTTAGATGTCTGTTGGTCAAAGTGATGGTCACAGTCTTTGCTAACGGTGAGGGAAACCCATGAAACAAAAAGTTCAAGGGTTTAATATACATTAAGGAACAGGTGGAAATGCCCAGGTACCTTCCCTGGGGAGGGTGGAGTTTTACACTGGCGTTAGCGTTTCAGCAACACTGTGGATCATGTGCAGTTCTCTGGTTGAAGACCTCAGAAATGAGTCTGTGAGCATTTTGGGGGTCTTTGATGGTTTATGACCTCTTGTAAGACATGACAACTGTTTCTCATGCCAACATAGTTGAGCCAGTTATGCCTTATCAGAAGGGAAGTATACCTTCAGACCCACATGTGAATGTCCCAATACCTCCCCTTGTAATGGGGGGAGGTGAGGAGGAGTTTTACACCTGAGCCTTATTGGGAGGGAGGACACTGGTATTACTGTGTTGTTTCAGAAATAGTTCCCATGGAGAAAGCTTGTAAGAAGAATTAAATGGTTTTGTTGAAACAAATCAAGAAACCACAACGAAGAAAATGACTGTCTTTCACAGCATAACAGATGCAAACCAACAAATGTGGGTCTTACATATTTACATCTTTATAGTAATTTAGTCACAAAAAAGCAATGTAGTCAAAAAGAATACTCTGAGAATGTATCTCAACACAGACCCTCACAGACTTAGCAAAGCCTCATTGATTCAAATGGGATTATACCTTATTACTCCAGGAGAAATTCTGGAATGGCTATATAGAGATTCTCTCTCAAGGATGTTTTTCTCTCCTTCTTTTCTATTGACAAAGATGGGCATTAAGTGTATTCTGAGCAACAGATGACGTAGATGGAGAAATAAGTCTTTGATCCAAACATAAAAGAAAAATAAGTGTATTCAAAAAAATACGCTAACAAAATAATGCTGTATATATGTCTAAAATAACTAATTAGAATGGGGAGGAAGATCATTTCCAAGGTAGTTATGCTGAGATATGTTATATTCTGCAGCATTTGAGGGGAAAGGGGGATGATTACGTTTTTCTAAAAATTACCAGAAATTAGTATCACAGATTCTGCACTAGTCTTTCCTGACAAATGAATCTCAAGTTACTACATATGTCCCCTATTGATTGTAAAGAAAGCTGTCACAGACTTGCATTTTTTTTATGAGATTTAACAAAAGATTTGACTGTGTTGAACATGGACCACAATTAGGAAACAAAAGACTTTTTTTGTCTGCTGATGTATACATACTAAACGAATGTAGCCTCTAAAGCCATCTGTGATGGGATAAACCAAATGGATTCCTACTTGTTGCATGGAATACTTTTTCTGTGCAGGATTTAAAGGAAGAAAATATAATGTAAGGGATACAGATTGTAAAGAGTTTAAAGATCATCTTAGACAATTCACTGGTTCAGGTGACTATTGCACAGTTGAATTCACCTTGTTTCAGTTCAAAAAAATGAGACCTCTTACTTTTCAAAACTGTAAAGATAATAACACAATCTTACTTGAGACATCGTTCTGCACTTTTGCTTTTTGGTGTCATTATTTTCAATGCAAAATGACAAGGAACTCAACAAAATGAAGAAATTCACGCTGAAAAGAAAGAAAGAAAAAAAAAAGTTTCTTTCCTTGCAATAGGAAGTGACATAAGTTTCAGTGCTGTTATCAAGAGGGCAATGGACCTTTGTAGAAAGTTTTCTTTGGCTGAAAGACCAAACAGCTTAAGTATTTATTTCCCACATTACCATGTTCCTTAATAGATGTCAGTGATGTGATACTTGAACCTTTTTGATTAAGCTCCTGTTGAACTTTAGACTGCAATAATCAACAGTCTGTACAATTAAAATTTTAGATTATTTAAGAAGTCTTCAGAAGCACAGACATTATCATATGAGATGATTATTGTCGTTGTTATGAAAGAGTCTGCTAAATCCAGTGGGAATGTTCATCAGCATCCTGTAATCAGCAGCTACAGAGAATGCTTAATTACAGTTATTTAGGTGACACGTTGATGCAGTAGTAGTGGTGTTGAAAGCAGAAAAGTTGCATGAATTAGCGCTTGTAGCCATGTGAGAGAATATTAAAAGGCATCAATATCAATGTAGAATGTCTGATTATGAGGCTGTTTATACTAACTTCTCTTACCATTAAACTACAGTGCTCAGCATAAAAGACCATTTGGTTTACATTTTTCCTACCTCTGATATGTACTTAAAACCTAAATTATTACATTGCATTTGACTGTCCAAAGTTAAATGTTCATGGTGTATCTAAATAGTTTTGATGCATAAACTATACAAAAGAAAACGAAGTACAAATATAATTCTTGTAATGTTATGATTGTTTTTTAATGTAATTTTTTCTACTTGATTAAGTGTCAAAACTGGACTGTAAGAAATTATGAATGAACATTTTTGTTTATTTATGAATGTTATGCAGTTAAATTTGTATAGCTTAGTAACAATCATTGTTTTGGGTTACTACTTAATTCCTTCTGGACTTGTGATGTTTTAAAAATTAGCCTCGTCAATAGTACTAAGTTTTGCTTTGACTTACAAAATTCTTATAACTTACCTATTTAATCCATAAATGAAAAAAAAATATGTTTCACTCTTCATATAACAAAAAAATACATTTTCCAGCCTGATAAATATTAATCTTTTACTATCAGATTTGGAGTCCATGTGAAACCAGGGTTTAAATATACACAATCTAAGAATTTTTTATATTTCTATGTACTTTCACAATACCATTTCACTATTTAATTTTTTATAAAAAAATAAATATCTTCAACTTTTTAATAAACTATACATATATTGAAAAAGGAATGGCAACTAAATCAGAAATTTTCTGACAATCATAAATATTAGTACTATTTATTCATCAGCATTATTTTATATGTATGTTGTGTGACACTTTGCAAGAATTCAAAAAATTCTTGACTCTAAAGTAAGTTGAAACACTGTGAATGCCATGACCTGTAGTGTTTTCCTTTACATTAAATGAAGTGTAGATATTTTGTGAGTTACTGAAATGTTAAGATTTTTCTGGAATTTTTCCTTAAAGCAAAAAGGTTTCCACTTCATGCAAAGGAAATTATGTTTTTCTATATTTACATGTTCAACTCAGTCTCTAGGAGGATTTTTTTTCTCTCCCATTATATGATTTACTTTACAAAGGTCTTAATCTGCCATCTGCATGCAGACTGTCTGAGAATCTGAAACTGAGAACGCAAAGTGGCATTTTCTCAAAAGGTACTAATTATGTGCAACATATTGCAGGAGAAACAGGGAAAGCATCAACCTCTCCCTGCCATTTTGAGTATCTACCTACTCAGGAACAATAATTAGAGAAAGTACCTGAGTAGTTTAATAATTTTGACTAATCAGAACCTTTAGCCCTATTCTTTAACACTAGTCTTTGTTTTCCATTGAAATACAAATATATAGTAGTTTACTGGTTTTATATTGCAGTTCAAATTAAAATTTGTCTTATCCAAAATTAAAATTAAGTTGTTTCCTCATATGGAAGCTATTCATGTATAAGAGAATGGGAAAGAGGGACAGAGAAAAGGATTTTTTTCTTTGCTGTATGTGTTCATTCCTTATGTTGAAAAAAAAGACTAATGAAAAAAGCTTTATGAGAAGGATGGAACAATGAAGGTACAATTCCTGTGTGTTTTGATAGACATGATTTGTTCCCTGTGTTCCAACTGAGAGAGAAAGCTGCTCCATACATCACAGAATCATGTAATTACAGAATAGCTGAGGTTGGAAGAGTCCTCTGGAGGCCAGCTGGTCCAACCTATTGCTCAAGAAGGGTCTCATAAAGTCAGTTACCCAGGATCTTGTCCAGGCAGCTTTTGAATAACTCCAAAAATAGAGACTTCATAACCCCTCTGAACAACCTGTGCTGGTGTTCAGCCACCTTCATGGTAAAAAAAAAAATTGTCTCCTGGTGTTGAGAGGAAACCTCCAGAATTCAGTTTGTGCCCTTTGCCTCTTGTCCTATCACTGGGTACCACTGAAAAGACCCCGGCTCTGTCCTTTTTGCACACTCCCTTCAGACATTTGTATATGTTGATAATATCACCCATGGGCCTTCTCTTCTCCAGGCTGAACAGTCTCAATACTCCAAGCCTTTCCTCACAGGAGAGATGCTCCAGTCTCTTAATCATCTTTGTGCCTCTTCACCGAATTATCTCTAGTCTACCTGAGTATCTTTTGTGCTGAGGAGCCCAGAACTAGATGCCTTACTCCAAGTGTCTCAGCTGTGAGAACAGAAGGGGCTGACCTGCTGGCAACACTTGCAGTGCATCCCAGGAAACCATTAGGTTTCTTTGCTGCAAGGACACATTGGTAATTTGTGTTCCATTTAGTATCTACCAGGACTCCCTGGATACTTTTCTGCCAAGCTGCTTTCAAGCTGGGTAGCCCCCACAACTCTTACTGGTTCACAGTGGTTTTCCTCCCAGGAGGTTACTTTCCTTCGTGACTTTCATGAATTTCCTTTGTGACTTTCATGAACTTCCTTCCTGTCTGCTAATTCTTTCAGCCTTTTGAGGAGCCTCTGGGTGGCAACACAACCTTCTGATAAATCAGTCACTCCTCACAGTTATGGATCATTAGCAAATTTGCTGAGGGTACATTCTGTCCTCTCAATCCCACCATTAATGAAGATGCTTAACAGGATTTCACTCACTATTTATGACAGCTGATTTGAGGATGCTCCCCCTTCGCCCGCCCCTGCCCATGCAGTCCCTGAGATGTCCCATGGGAGAGACACACAGAGACCGGAGAGGGTGCAGAGAGAGGGTTTATCCAACGTGGTCCGGGGTATTTATAGGTTTAACAACCAATGGGGAAAGGGTTAACTAAGGGCCAATAAGGGGACTTCACCTAGCTCTACAAGAAAGGATTCCTGCATACTAAGGTACAGAGATAAGGATTCTCCCAAGGGGTTTTGGGAAGAAGAAAGGTGATTCAGGGAAAAAAGACAGGGAATCCATGTTACAATACAGTGAAAACTTCAGTTATTGGGACATCTTGGCTGGCTTCATCTTCTTCACAAATCCATTTCTAGCATGACTTCTTCCTTTCCTGATACTGTAAGTCCATTCCCACAACTATTGACCCCTGGGCGCACCACTAGTTACTGACTTCCAACTATACTTTGTGCCAGTGACCACCACCCATTTTATTGATTTTGTAATCCCTTTTTATCAGATCACCCATGCCCTTTTCTGAGGGACCCTGTCTATCACTTACTCACAGGACTGCTGGTTACTCTGTCCCTTCTCCATCATGCTCAGTTTAAATGTCTGCTGCCAGCTCTGCTTATGGTCAAAATAGCTTTTTCCCCCTTTGTGAGAAGGATCCCACCTCTCCCAAACAGACACTGATCTGCAAACAGGTCATAGAGTTGGTTCTTTAGCTAATTATTTACTTGTCCTATTAATGCTCTTTTCACACCCTTTATTGTTGTCAGGATTGAGGAAGACACCATCTGGACCCTCAGGTCCTTGACTACTGGTCCCAGAGGTCTGTAGTCACTTTTGATGCTGTCCAGTTTTTCTGTGGCAGTATAATTTATACATATGTAGAATAGGAGCAGTGTGTAATAATCAAAGGAATGGCCCCAATGAGGTAACAAATCTTCAGAAATTTGATTTGGTTGACAAATGGGTGCCTCTGTCCCCTGCAGAAGGGATTCACATATCAGATCCCTCTTCAAATTTGAGAGCAGAGAATCTTTTTGGTGATGCTTGAGTAAATAGATAAAGTGTAGTTCAGAATTTTGCTTGTGCATAAAAAAGTAAATTAAAAAATATATAAAAATACACAAAAAAATATTAAAGTGTCTTAAAAATTACCTGTTATTCCACTTTCCCCATGTATGTTCTTAGGGACATACTCTTCTTAGGGAGTTGTAGTGATACAGGCAATATAATAAATATTTAAGACCAAATATTCTAAACCTTTGTCTCTTTCTATGGTCTCTCTGACTATGGGATCAATATCAGACCATAAAAACCATATGTTCTGAGCAGACTGTCTAATTCTATGTATAAGGGAATAAAAGACTAGGAAGAGATTTTGTTGCCAGGTAGGTTAAGAGTTCAGCTCACTGCCAGAAGTGTGAACCATTGTTTGTTTTTGCACTTGGGATGAAGGTTTAAAATCACAATTCCCATTTCCCACCTAGTTATAGAACATCCTTCTTGGAGAATATATCAATAGAAAGGGAGTCTGACAATGTAACTGACTGGTCAGGGGAAAAAAAACCCCCTTCATTGCAGTTATTGAGTCACTTTTTTTTTTTTTTTCCACTTTTGTTTCTCAGCTGACAGACACTGCAAGAAGGAAGAAACAGATTCTCTCAGCACTGCCATAGATACTAGGGAAGGCAAGATCTGTTAATTAATTTTAGGAGTTGTGCATCACATAGGTGCAAAAGCAACCAAGTTGCAATGAAGTTTTAGACCTTGTAGAGGACCTTGTCTTTCTAGACCAGTGTCCATCCAGGAAACTTCCATTCAGAGCAGGGAAAACTCAGTGAGTTCCATCAAAATTAGACAATACTGTAGAGCTTTCAGATTACATTCTCATCTGGAAATATCTAAACATCAGTCCTCGGTTCAAGGAGGCTTTTGAAGTCTCATGCTGTTAAAAAGTAGATCACAGAAGTACAGGAAACCCAGCTATATTATCATTAAGATTTCAGGAGGCTGTGTTGGTAACCTAGGTCCTTTCAAGAGTATTTGTTTTATAGTAATCTTTTTTTCCCCTATCTTTATGCTTTTATTTCACAGTGAAGATGTAACAGGTTGTTTCACTTTATGGTTATGTTAAATGATTATGTAATTGCAATTTTTTAAATACAGGACCAATGGAAACCATGGAAAGCCATCCATTTAGGCTGGATATTTTTATTATAAGACATCCAGAAAATATATGTAAACTGAAAGAAATGACAGCCCACCACTTCCTTTGGCAGTCTCTTGCAACGGCTATCTGGAAGTTTTACGTTCTGCTTTCTGTCTTCACCACAGCTGAATGTTTGCCTGGAGACTTTTGAGTCCTCGTAGCAGTTTCCAAATGACTTTGCTGTTTAGTATGTTTCTGCAGACTTTCAGTAAATAATAGATAATGCAATCATAATGTTAAATTTGGTCTCAGACTTCTGATCACCACTTCTATCATCCTTCTCTACTAGTATTATTGAGTTGGGTCTGAAAGTGTAAAAAGCAAAACCTAAAATGATCAATGAAGGATAAATAAGAGATAGTGATCTAGCAGGCACATTTTTAAGGGGAAACATCACTAGTGTAGAGCATAATTAAAATATAATGGACTCCAGATGCTACACAATCACAATGCATTTACTTTAAAAGCAGAAGACAATCAGACTGAGGAAGAATACAATCGAAATGTTCTATTTCTTCTTTGTAAAATTACTTTGGTACATATAATCAGGTCGTTGAAGGATGTTCGGCATGGTTACTCGTACTATCACTATTGACTGTGTATTCAGAGTGGTTTGTACATCAAATCCATTGTGTATCTAAGATAATTAAATATCTGATCATATGTAAACTACAAGCTGATACTTGATTATGACTTTTGATAAGCTAATGTTCATAATGTACTAAATTCACTTTTTTTTTTTTCAAAAATGAGGCTGGATATTTAACTTTGTATTAAGACACAGGTATTCCCTCAAATTCTTCATAAGGAGGTTATGTTTTTGGATTTGCATTTGTATTTAGGTTCAGACATATTGTTTCTTCTCCAGAGTCATGAATAATGACTGTTGTCAAACCATATGAATTGATGTCATGTATCCCATTGGGTATTTTATAGGGTAATCAAATATTCTGAGATGGCACTATGTTCATAATTTGCTAGAGATTCCCCTGAATATACACACTGCAGACATACAACTATTTGGTATTTGTTTTAGAATTCCTTCTTTGTGGCCATGATCCGGTAGAATAAAAATAAGAAATGCATGCACACAAAAGCTGTGGAACTCTTGTGTAACTGCTGTAGCACTACCTACATGGAACTAACAAGCTTAATCATGTTGGATAAAATGTTAAATATAAAGTATTTTTTATAATAGTTTATTCTATTTTCATTCTGCTTTGCAGATATGATCAGGATGACTCAGTGATTACAATTATGTTTGTTGTATTACCATTTCTTTTGGCTCTTTTTGATTCTATTTTCCAGCCCAAGGGAGACTTACATGTCTGTCAAACATGAGGCAGAATTTGATGTTCACCTCATTACTCTGAAGAGAGCATTTTAAAGGGAGAACCAGCAAACAAAATAACACAAATCCTATGCTGTATGGCTCCTGAGCTTCAGCTGAACCTACAGTCACTACACATTTCCACCTCCAAGCCCTTTGACTAGCTCTCTAAGGATATCATTAAAAGTATACTGTATGCTGTGTATGGAAAACTGAAAAAGCATAAGATATAGTCTGCAGTAGGATGTATGCCTTATTTATATAATAAACTGAATTCAATGACATAATGTGACATGGGCTTGGGAGAAAGCATCTGCAGTTGCACAAATAATAAAAGTAATTTAGAAAACCAGTGTTTTCAGAGTAGATGGAAAGTGGGTGACAACACTTTTCTTTTTATTTGTACAATGCAGGCTACTAAAAATTTTCAGGAAACTCTCTGACTTTTTTCATCAAGAAATATTCTATAGAAGGTAATGACTAAGTTACAGATACAGTTAAGGAACAGGATTAGCGACTGATGGCAAAGCAACAAGTATTCATACCACAGAGGAACTTGCAAGTATGCAAGTGTCAAAAGCATGTTAGAGAGCAATAGTTTTGGTCCTTTCATATAATGCATCATTATATCAGAATTACAAGAATTCAAACTTACAAAAAGAAAATTCGTTCCCATTCATTAGATAAAATTTTAAAGGCATTTTGGTTAAACCTGTTGGCCAGGTGCAGCCTCACCTTGAATATTGTGTGTAGTTTTGGTCACTGCAATATAAGAAAGACACTAAGCTGTTAAAGAGTGTCCAAAGGAGGACAATGAAGATGGCAAAGAGCCTTGAGGGAAAGCCGTATGATGAGTGGCTGAGGTCACTTGGTCTGTTCAGCCTGGAGAAGAGAAGACTGAGAGGAGATCTCATTGCATTCTACAACTTCCTCATGAGGGGAAGTGGAGGGACAGGCACTGATCTCCTTTCTCTGATGACCAGTGACAGAGCTGAGGGAATGGTCTGAAGTTGTATCAGAGGTGGTTTAGGTTGAGTATTGGAAAAGGGTTCTTCACCCAGAGGGTGGTTGGGCATCAAGGTAAGCGGTCACAGCCTGGCACAGTTTAAGAAGCATTTGTTCAATGCTCTCAGGCACGTGGTGTGACTCTTGGGGATGGTCCTGTGCAGGACCAGGAATTGGACTAAACTATCCCTTCTATTTTAGCATATTCTGTGATTCTGTGAACTCCCCCCTTTAAATTTTCAGTTCTCCAGGTAATTTGTTTCTGTAATAAATGTAAAACTCTTCTTTTTGAAATAAGAACTTGAAAATCTTGTGCTAACCTTTGTGTAGCTATATCACAATCAGCTTTTGGATAATACGGATTATGCATTATGAAAAAAATTCAAATCAGGTCAGTCACTGTGTTAAAATGCATACTAACATTACTTGGAATGGGATGTTAAGTAATGACATAAATATATGTGTCATTTTTCTAAAACTTGGAAATGGTATTTTCTTCAGAAGAAAAAAAACCACAATAGTGTTAAGGTCAATGATCTTGTTAGATAAAAATTTAATCTGTAATAGTACTTGATGAATATGATGATTTTCATACCAAGCTTGTCAAATAGAGTGAGATTAATCCAGTATTACTTTAGGCTTCTAGAAGATAACCTTTAGGCTTAACCTAAATTAGTTGTTTAGGCTGTCTCTAAAATAAATATAGAAAGATTTGACAGGACAATTCACTTCAGGCTATGATAAATGTATAAAATAAATACAGGCATGTTCTCTGGAGCAGCCTGTCTGCTTAGGTTAGACCAAACTCCTAAAGGCAAACTTATTACAGTTATTGCAATTTCATTAAACTCAACAGAAACTGTATTGAGTCTTCTTGGCAAGTTTTGGTAGCAGGGAGTGGCTTCTTTAAGAAGCTGCTAGAAGCTTTCCCTGTGGTTCCAACAGAGCCAACACCAGCCAGTTCCAAGAAGTACTCGCTGCTGGTCAAGTTTGATCCCCTCAGTGGTGGTAGTGGGGCTTCTGGGATAACAGATTTAAGAAGGGGGGAAAAAGCTGTGCAACAGCTATTGCTGCCAGAGAAGAGAGGGGTGAGAATACGTAGGAAAAACAACTGCATACACCAAGATCAGTGAAGAAGGAGGGGTAGGAGGTGCTTCAAGTGCTGGAGCAGAGATTCCCCTGCAGCCCCTGGTGCAGACTATGGTGAAGCAGTGTGTCCTCTTGAAGCCCATGGAGGTCCTTGGTGAAGCAGATATCCACCTGAAGCCCACAGCAAAGCAGGTGGATACTGAAGGAAGCTGTAAGCTGGTGGGAGGCAGGACTAGTGGGAAGAGGAACCCACGCTAGCGCAGGTTTGCTGACAGGACTTGTGACTTGGCAAGGGACCCACAGTGGAGCAGTCTGTTCCTGAAGGATGACGCCCCATGGAAGGGGCCTACACTGGAGCAGCTAGTGAAGAACTGCAGCCTGTGGGAAGGGCTCACACTGGAGAAGTTAATAAAGGGCTGTTTTCTGTGTGAGAGATCTCATGCTGGATCAGGAAAAGAGTCTGAGGAGTCCTTCCCCTGAGGAGGAAAGAATGGCAGAGACAATGTGTGATGAACTGACCACAATCCCCATTCTCCTGCACTGTTGTGGGGGGGAGGAGGGAGAGAATTCAGGAGGAAGCTAAGCCCAGGGAGAAGGCAGTGGTGTGGGGAAGGTGTTTTTAAGATTTTGTTTTATTTATCATTATTTAATTCTAATTTGATTTGTAATAAATTAAGCTATTTTCCCCCAAGTTGAGACTGTTTTGCACATAATGGTAACTGGAAAGTGAGCTTTCCCTGTCTTTATCTCAACCGATAAGCCTTTTGTTATATTTTCTCTCCCAAGTCCAGCTGAAGAAGGGAGTGATGAAGCGTCTTGGGAGGATGCTTGATGTGCAACCAAGGTCAACCCACTACAATAACTAATTTCTCATCATTCACAGGGTCTTCAAAAAGTATAGATATTTTCCATACTGTTACGTGGGCCTGTCAAGTGCATATACATTTGATTTTGAGCCTGAAATGTGCTCATAAGTTGGAACATCTAATTTTATAGATCAATGTTATCAAAGTGAGCTTTTTGTGACAAGCTATTAATGTCTGAAAGATTTTCTCCAAATGCAGAGAGATACTTTCAGTGACAATTGATACTCTTGGTTCAAAATCTTACTCAGACAGAAAATAGGACATTGTCAGAAATTCAACAGATTTTTACAGGATCACAGGATATGCTGAGTTGGAAGGGATTCGCAAGGATTGTCAAGCTGAACCCTTAAACCTGCACAGGACCATCCCCAAGAGTCACACCATGTGCCAGAGTATTGTCCAAATGGTTCCTGAATTTTGTCAGGTTTAGTGCTGTGACCCTGGGCTCCCTGGGGAGCCTGTTCCTGTGCCCAACCATCCTCTGGGTGCAGAACCTCTTTCTAATCTCCATTTTAATCTCCCCTGACATATTTTGACTCTTTTCAGAATCAAAGTTACAGTAAATGTTCTGGGTTAGTGCTACCACATGGTCCAGAAGCTTTAAACTCTACTGGGTGTTCACTTTAATTTCAGATTTCAAGTGGTTTTGCCCACATAAATCCTTGTGAAGCCTTTTTCTTTTTTTTTGTTTTTTAATGATACCTTGAATGCATGTTCGGAGAAAAAACTACACATTTTTCTCTAAGAAATTTCTTTTAATTTGGTGAGAAAACAGGCATTTTGGCAAAAGGGGTTTACAAAAATAACACGGAACTTTACAAAAGCATTACAACAGGTTACTGAGACTTGCAAGCATTGCTATAGTAAGGAACTTTTGCTACACTCAGCAAACACAAACTCCATGCCACTTGCATGATGTACCCACACCTTACAGAAAACAAGTGTTTAAGTTATCCACAAGAGGAAGAATAAGGGAAGAGAGATTAAGAGAAGAAAGAATAAAGAGAGGAAAAGATATGAGAGAAAAACATAGTTACCACTCAAAAGGTCACATGTTGATGGCTTCAGGAGAGCAGGCCAGGGCCAATGGAGACCTTGTCCATGCTCGTTTATAGACTCTGGCTATTGTGGCCACTCCCCCCAGGTGGGACCTTTGGTTTGCTGACCACTGCCTGTCCCTNGAGTATTGTCCAAATGGTTCCTGAATTTTGTCAGGTTTAGTGCTGTGACCCTGGGCTCCCTGGGGAGCCTGTTCCTGTGCCCAACCATCCTCTGGGTGCAGAACCTCTTTCTAATCTCCATTTTAATCTCCCCTGACATATTTTGACTCTTTTCAGAATCAAAGTTACAGTAAATGTTCTGGGTTAGTGCTACCACATGGTCCAGAAGCTTTAAACTCTACTGGGTGTTCACTTTAATTTCAGATTTCAAGTGGTTTTGCCCACATAAATCCTTGTGAAGCCTTTTTCTTTTTTTTTGTTTTTTAATGATACCTTGAATGCATGTTCGGAGAAAAAACTACACATTTTTCTCTAAGAAATTTCTTTTAATTTGGTGAGAAAACAGGCATTTTGGCAAAAGGGGTTTACAAAAATAACACGGAACTTTACAAAAGCATTACAACAGGTTACTGAGACTTGCACGCATTGCTATAGTAAGGAACTTTTGCTACACTCAGCAAACACAAACTCCATGCCACTTGCATGATGTACCCACACCTTACAGAAAACAAGTGTTTAAGTTATCCACAAGAGGAAGAATAAGGGAAGAGAGATTAAGAGAAGAAAGAATAAAGAGAGGAAAAGATATGAGAGAAAAACATAGTTACCACTCAAAAGGTCACATGTTGATGGCTTCAGGAGAGCAGGCCAGGGCCAATGGAGACCTTGTCCATGCTCGTTTATAGACTCTGGCTATTGTGGCCACTCCCCCCAGGTGGGACCTTTGGTTTGCTGACCACTGCCTGTCCCTTCAGCCAAACTGAGGGGTGCCACAGTCAGTCAGGAGCTCTGGGGATGTGGTGTGGATGGGTTACCAGGCAGACCTTTCTGACTGTCAGGTGTCCCCTGCAGCCTTCATGCCATGTGGGGCTGAGTCCAGCAACAGCCTTGGCTGACCATGTGAGTGCTGTGCTGGAGGCCTGGTCCCTTCTCCTGACACACACACCCACACAGACAAAATGGTTGATTCAATCCATCAATCAGTGAGATATAAACCTGGTCTCTGACAATTAGGCATAAGGTTGGACTACTGAAATTAAAAGCATTGATATTTATACCTCTCATACTCAATATGACATTGTAGAAGAGAAGGCTCCAGCCTTTCAATACTAAGAAGGCGTTTATAAGGTGGGGACAGACTTTTTAATAGGGGCTATAGTGATATAACAAGGGGTAATGGCTTTAAAGTGGGTAGATTTAGACTAGATATAAAGAAGAAATTTTTTGTGATGAGGGTGGTGAAATGGGGGCTGAAATAGGTTGTCCAGGGAGCTGGTAGATGTCCCATCCCTGAGAACAGTCAAGGTCAGGTTGGATGGGGCTCTGTTCAACCTGCTCTACTCAAAGGTGTGCTCACTGCAGGGATTTTGGACTAGATGTTTTTTAAAGATCCTTTTCAATCGAAACCATTCTAGGATTCTATGCACCTTTCACCTTCTAATACTTAACAAATTTCTTCAAATCTGAGAAATTCTAGGAAGAGAAGACTCATATTTGTAGGGTAACTAGATATTGCTACTACTAATAGCTCAATATTGCCCTTGGTTGAGCTGGAAAAATAGTAAGAGTTGAATCTGTATTTCAGCTGTCTAATGATTAAGAATCTTCTAAGTCAGTTGTTACTGATATGAAGACAGATATTCTATTGTTCATAAAAATAATGAAAACAAGAAATTGTAAATAATCTGATAAATTCGTCAGATGCTCTAAATTCACAAGATTGTTTCTACTGAACTGTTAAAATAATCTATCTTGGCTTTTTTTGCAATGACAACATATACATATTATGGGGCTTGAAAAATCAGACTTACAGGCTAAATAGTAGTTTAGAACTTCGTATGTCATATAAGTATATAACCTGAATAATTGCTCTGTTTGGAATTATCCACTTCCCAAGTAAAACAGAATGCACTAAATTGACAAAATATCAAGAATAAGTGAAAGCCTGACATCTTCCCCATTTTTTTTTTTTTGAGAAATTGAATAAAGACTTTCATTAAAAAAAAAAACAACAAAAAACAAACAAAATTGTTCCTCAATCTCACAGATCACTACTAGACACATATTTTTAGAATATTTTGGTATAATTGTATTCCAGACTATAGACAGTCTTGAACTGGAATTGGAATTAAACCAAGGAATCAGAATAATCATATATTCAGCTAGTCCAGCTGAATCAGTCCCTTTAACACAAATTTGGCCTCACTGGAGCAAATGCTTGGTACTACCTTTTTTGTTGTTTACTATGGGAAAGAGGAGATCAGGTGTATCCTGCAGCAATTTAGTTAACTTTGATCATTAATTTAGATGGACAGGTTTAGGATGGACTTGTTTAAATTACTAAATATATTGTATTTTTCCCAGTGACAGAGAACTACACTGCATATTCTTTGCAGCTAATGCAAACACTTATGTTTCATTCCTGTAAAGGGTAGTTTTTTCATACATGAAAGAATTAAAAAATAAAAATAAAAAACTTAGTTAACTATGGAGTAAAATTGGAGCTGGTATATCTGGAGTGAAATTGTACAGACCAGTGTTAGCACTACAAATTACATAATTAATCAAACTGAATGATTAAAACTCAATTGAAATACTCCTTGATTTTAAAATTTAAGAAAGAGATATACTTATTTACATAATGCTTTACAGTAAGATGGCCATGTATTACCACTAACATTCACTTGCTACTTTTATAACTATAATTTCAATAATATATGATCTTTAAAATTGCAAGAAAAGAAATTGTAAACATTAAATGATAAACTATAATTCTACAGGGCATTCATTAATATGTAATTGAATAAAAATTTAAGACTTAAAGAATGTTTAACATTTTTGATAACTTAAAGCCAAAGCACAATATTAATTTATAGTTTTAAGATAAGGTTTGTAAGTCATGCTATTTTAAGGGGAAGGTTTCTCTTTAATTGAATGCTCAGTTCTATAATATAAAACTAGCTTAAAAGAGATAATTTAAAGTTGGCATTTTCATTTAAATAACAAATTACACCCAATTCAGAAGATGCATTTAATCATGGTTGCTTTTTAATTCTGCTTAAAATCATATCTGAGAACAATATTATTCTTTCTTTTCCATGGGAGAAAAGTTGTGACAGTGAATTAAGAATACTGTTCACTTTTATGCTTATAGAAAGGGGCATTTATTCTGATTTCATACTGGATTTCCATTGAGGGTGATTTCGTTAATGTTAACCTTCATTTACTCCAGAGTGACTGAGAGCAATACAGGAGCAGAAACATTGCATTTGTTTAAATCAGAGTGGGGTGTATTTCCATTAGTTTTCAAAGTTTAAAGGGAGTAAATGTATAAACAGTTTCAAGCACACTAAATGGCCAATAAATAAATAAATAAACACATACAGTCTATTGAGGAACATAATACATAAAGTGTTATTATATATATAATAAATAGCAAACAATAATATAAATAATAATTAAATAATAAATATAATAATAATAAATACTATTTAAAACAACATAAGACATAAATTGTCAATTATGGCTTCTTTTCTGTTACCCTACACCTTAGAAGATGATAATGGGAATCTTATGCCTAGAATTGTACTGTTATATATAATATCATTTTCTGATTACACAAAAAATTACGGTGCACAAAATTTTGCTTGAACAGCAAAAACCTGATATATTCTAAATATCCTGAAAATTGTGGGCAAAGTAGGATCCAGACCAATTGCTTATACAGCAGATATCCATTGAGGCAATGCATCTGGGATATGCAAAGTGCACCGTGCAGATACAGATTCTCTGTGCAGCATGTGTCTTGTACGTATGATACATATACACATTTGCACACTTACTTCACAGAGGGAAATTCTATGGAAAATTATGCCAAGCTGCATATGACTTAATGAGTGTTAAAACTCAACAAATCGTGAAAGATCTTTTCATTAATTAAAATCACAATAAAGTTGACTCACCCTGACTCAGATGTTAAGAAGGCCCAAATTACCTTGACTTTTCCAGGGGTTCTTCTTGCCCAGCTTATTCCTTGCTGTCTGTGGCTGGTGAAATGATTTGACAACTGTGACGGAGATGATACCAAAGTGCAGGTCTTCACTGCCATCTGCAATGCCGTATAGTCTTCAGTATACATCACTTTTTCTGACTTTGCCTCTTCTCTTTCTTAGCCCTGATTTTCAATAAACTATTTTATGACACTTTATAGTGCTTGGCTTTGAGCTTCATTTTGGTAGTAATTGGTTTTGAGTTTCATTTTAGTGCTTCTACTTATACTGAAGGCACAAGAAAAAATGCACCACTGCTTTGTGCTACTGTGTTTGACATAGGATAGGACTACTGATATTTCAGTATGAAACCTGTTCAAAACAGAAATCCTGCTGAGAACAACAACTGAAATAGTCAGAATCTCAGTATTTTAAGTTAGACAGTGAAAAATGTCTGGGGCTTAGAAAGAGTATGAAATAACTTCAGACCTGGAAATAGGGTAACTGATTTTTGTTTTAGATCTTTTAATTTCTTAGTCAGTGACTTAAATTTGAAACAGGAGAGATACTATTTTATATGTCTACTGCTTTCTGATCCTTGAAAAAGTGAGAGTTTCCTCTTAAGCTATTTTTAATTTGTATTTTTGTCAGGTCTTTGTTATGGTAGTTAGAAATTTGCTGTGGAAACTAAAATGAAATGATTCAATCATGGTGAAAGCGTTTTAAGGGAAAGTGAATCATAATTTAATGAAAATTAAATGTGTACATATCCAAATCTTGATTATAGTCTGAACTTTATTATGCCCATTTATAAACAAGGAAACTGAAAGTTTTATAATAAATTTTCTATCAATTACCAATTTAGTAAAAACATTTTTTTTTCTGAAAGAATAATTTTGTGAAGGTTTTTGTGAGTTTTTGTGTTGTTTTTTTTTTTAATTAAGTGGCATGAATTTGTTTTTATTAGTTAACACTGTTATTGACTAGGCCAATAAGAAACATGCAGAGTTTTATATAGCATATTTCAATATGAATGCCAAGCCTTATACTGTGCTTTTAGTGACTAATTCAGAGATGCAACCCAAAATTTATTTTTAACGTTACAATAAATAAAAAATAAAAAGAAAAATTATTTCACAACCTTTTTACTTTCATAGTACTAGGCCTGTGAGATGACAGGTTTCTAACTATCTTAGAAGTAAATCTGAGCATGGCCTGGAGGTACAAACCTGAAGCAAATTTGAATTAAAAATATATGTATTTTTGTTCCTTCTATTTTTGCATGTAAAGTTATTCTGTTTAAACAAACAGAATGAAAGATTTCACACAAAAAACACTGACTCAAAAATGTCAGAACAGTCATTCGCTTGAAAAATTTTGCATTCTCAAAATGTAATTGAATTTTTCTTTCTTTTTAAACTGTCTGATTGGCACAATATTAAGCTTCACTTTCTGATGAGAGGTGCTAACTTTTAAGGCTCCTTGTCTCTGTGTAGAAAGATTTCTGCATGATGGTTCATTTGCCGTGAACCAGATAGCATCATCTTCAGAAATCAGTGAAGGAAAGCTAATTCTCTAGAGTTCTAGTCCAAGTCTTGCACTGACTTTATTGTCAGTGTTAGTGGAAATTCTGCTTAATGCTGAACTGACACTAAAGGAAATTTCTGGATCAGTTGCATTGTAATTGGACTTTAACAAATTGGAAGTAAAAGATTAGGGTTTGTATTGGATTGGTTTTAATTCTTTAGAAAAGAAATATATAAAGAAAATATATTTATTAGCAAAATAAAAATTCTTATGAGAAGTAACTGTCTTTACAAAAAGACCCCACTTAGACCATGCATTCTGTACTCTTGATACAGATTCAGGTTTTTAATACCTCCTTAACAGGATTCTGAAACAGCAGTTTGCCAATTTTCTGTCCATTACTTAGGTACTGGGAAGGAGTCAGGCTCTTTGACTTTAGTGGGACTTCACTCATTTTATTGGCCATGCTGCAGTCAGTCAAGACCAGGAATGTTCTCCAGCTGCTCTGTTTTGCATTTAAGATAGCAAGTAGTTAATACAGTTTCTTCTTACACCTTTTTTTTTTTAATAATGTCAAAACTGTTTTGAGGGAAATTAGGAAAAGAAATCAGAGGAAATGCTGCAACATAACATTACCACCTTAATGTAGCAGTTTATATAGTATTTTACAGGATTTATTGCATATAAAAATTTGCAGCTGAGCAGGTATGTACTGTGTACACTAAGCTTAGATTTTGCTGTCAGCTGCTGTGAATTTGTATCAAGAATGCAATAAAAGTAATATAGATTTCTGTTTATATGTGTTGCTATACAATATTTAAAGTGTAAAGAATTTGAGAGGTTGTTAATGAATGGAAATGTTTATGCTAGAGGAGATGGAAAAATGGAATAAGGAGTAGGAGGCATATGGTAACTCAGATGAGAAACATTTCATGCTGAGAGAGTCATTCCTCTTCTGTAATATGTTGAATAATCTGGTGTGGGTGTTTTTCTTTGTTTATATGATGTCCTAAGAGCAAAACAGTTCCTGTGAGTAAATGAGTATTTTAATGAATTTTAGACAGTCTTGCCTGAGAAAAGTATGTATCTAGCTATAAAATATGCAAAGATACCCCCAAACGGTGATGGCTTCATTTTTAATGTTCTGTGTTTATTGTATTAATATTTCGAATAACTCAGTCGAGATAGGGAGCTTCCACTTACATGTGTATAGTTGAATATTTTTAACTGACTTGTAGTTTCTCTAGGACAGGACTTCAACTAATGAAAAAACCTTTAAATACAGATTGTAAAATGAGCTTTCTGCCTATCTTGAAGTTGTGTGTGTCAATTTCAGAAACAGCTGTGAAATAACAAGACTACAATTTAAACCTTGTTCAAATGAAAGGACTTGAGTGTTATGACATGTGGCATACAACAGCCCCAAACTCAATTCCTGTCTCTAAAAATGGAATTTGCAAAGCTAATTTTGGTTTGGAGCAAGGTGAGATTGACAGCTGCCAGTACACTAAGTGCTGGAATGCCCAAACCAATCAATAGGAAATGTGTAAGGGCAGAGCATTTCTGAAATGCTGTCTCCTGCAGGGACAGCACTCCCCAAAGCTGGAAGCCAGAGTTCAGTGCTTTGCACATTTCCCTAATAAAAGCACTTGCCCAGTAAGTGGTGTTCTGCTTCCTGGGATGCTGATGGAGTTTTTATTTGCTACTTGTTGGATGAAGGAACAAAACCAAACCAGGAATAATTCTGAGAGCAGCCACTCAAGACGGCATCTTTCCCACTGGACAAGCTGAACTGCTAACATCTGCTCTCCTCTGGCCCATGTAGCTTTTGTACGTCTTGCTCACAGTGACACAGTTATCTACAAACCAATAAAAGGCAGTTACCTCCCATAGTTTTGTGATTAGTACAGTCTGTTATGATGGACCAGCTCCAATCCTAACCTTTTTTGTCCTTTGTGAGAGAGGTATCAAAATGGAATTTGTGGAGCAGATGTTCTAACAAACATACCATGGGAAGTAATTGCTTACTTAAACTTTGTGTTCTGTGAACCCTGAGCAAACAGGCTTAGTAGAGATTGGTGTAGGAATGCCTGTTTTATGGATGTTGGAAGAGGATAGATCTTGAGGAGACAGATACACAGTAAACAGCTCATGCATAATAGAGTCCTTGTTCAGACATTTTGAGAAGCTACTGTTCAAAGCACTAGTGTGTCTCAGACATCTGTGAATGTTAATTCTTTTTTCCCCATCCAGTCTCTGACCTTCAGCATTTGCTCTTGTTTGAGTGAGACTAAGAAAGCTCCTCATTGTCATGAGTATACTTAGCCCAGATCCTCCAGTTAACCAGAAAAGGGACTTGTAATGTTATTTGCCATTGATATAGACATGTGTAAGAATGTAAATATTTTTTCTCAAGAATGACTGCTATGATTTATTTCAGATAACTTCAGATGTACTGCATTTAAAGAAGTGATCTTGAGATAGAAGTTCTATTGTTTTGCCATATTATATCAAGTTCCAAAAGTTCCCCATGAAACATGTCAACAGGAGTCTTTTACTTGCTTAGGGCATTCAGGAAGACAGAGTAGAAGCTGCAAAATACATTCATTTCTTAATAATTCCTCCTCTTAGACTTAAAACACTGTTAAAATAAAACCCAGTAGATAAGTGACAAGTCTAGAGATAACATCGCCTCCAGCAACAGACCAGTGATTGATTGATGTGTTATATATTAGCTAAAAATAATGATGGTCCTCACATTTTTCCTCCTACAGCATAGTTCTTAATCTCAACTGCATTCCAATGTAGCTCCCTCTCACAGAAATATTCCAGAATTATTTAAAAATTAGGTAAAATCTTCTGTTCTGTTCTTCTTAGTAGCAGAATATCACCTTACCCGAACTGCTGAAATACGTATCCATTGTACAGAACATTTTTGGCAAGAAAAGAAGATGCATCTGAAATAAGGTAGAAACAAGAATGTATTACATTTATTTTGTAAGAAAGCCTATGTAATTTACAACTTGACTTATGTACAAAATAGCATGCTGAAGATTTTTAAAATCTTTTTATTTATTTATTTGTTCTTTGCCTGACAGTATCTAAATGAAAACTTCAGTTCCAAATTTTATTTAAAGCTACAATGACCAGGGAAGTAACTTTGTTCCTCTGAATCTCTACAGTGCTCATATTTCTTTTTTCTGTTTCTACTTAATGTTTGAATCCCTGGTGAGTAGCTTTCTGGTGCTGCAGTGAATATGCTGTGACTGTTTGGAATAACATCAGGACACCACTGACATTTTGTTGATAAGATTTGCTTTAAAATGTATTCACAGACAACCTATCTTGCGAGTATACATTACTGTAGAACCTTTATCAATTTCAGACACAGTCAGCCTCTATCATGCATAAAACTCACAGAAACTTTTGCCAAGAGTAGTTCTCCAAAAAGACAGAGAGAAAGTAAAACGTTTTATAACATTTCCTTCCTTTATTGTGTCAAGATGAAAAATAGAATAAAACCCACAATAATAAATTATTGTTTTATTCATCTACATTTATTTCCCTGCAAATGTCTAATGCAAATGTAGACCTTTAACATCCTCTTTCTAGACAGGCTAGCTCACATATCTAGGTGTTTTCTCCTAATCTTTCCATTTCTTTTCTTCTGAGAAAATAGGGATGTTACTTAGTTTTGCAGAGGAGATATATGCTGTGGGCAAGCATACAAAGATAATTGCACAGTAGTTTGATATTACCCCTTTGATTCTGTTGAGGAAACTCAATCTCGTATAATTCAATAGTAAAACTGTCATTTGCCTCTGCTGAAATGAGATCTATGTTATCAAGAAGTATTACTCAGGTTGCTAATTAAATGTAAAGCTAGCTATTGGCAGTTTTCAGATCCCACTGTAGTGTGCTTCACCTGGTGGTCCTACACAATCCTACATGTTTGGGGAAGAGTGGCTGGAAAGTTATCAGGTAGGAAAGGAACTGAGGATGCTGGTTAACAGTTGGCTGAATGTGAGCCAACAGTGTGCCCAGGTGGCCAAGAAGGCTAATGGCTTCCTGGCTTATATCAGAAATAGTGTGCTCAGCAGGACTAGAGAAGTGATTCTCATCCTGTACTCACCACTGGTGAGGCTATACTTGAGTACTGTGTCCAGTTCTGGGCCCATCACTACAAAAAGGATATTGGCGTGCTGGAGTGAGTCCAGAGGAGAGCAACAAGTGGATGAAGGGTCTGTAGCACAGGTCTTATGAGGAGGAGCTGAGGGAGAAAAGGAGGCTCAGGTGGGGCTTTCTGCTCTCTGCCAGTGGTAAGGTGAGAGTCAGCCTCTTCTCCCAGGCAACAAGTGATAGCAAATGATTAAATGGCCTCAAGTTGCATTGAGGGACGTTTAGTTTGGATATTAGGAAAAAAAAATTCTTCATGAAAAGAGTTGTCAAACATTTTCACAGTCTGTCCAGGTAAGTGGTTGTGTGAAGGCTTGGTTTGGCTCCCAGATGTTGACCACACAGATTCCTCCGCCCCCTCCCAAAAGAGAAAAAAAGGTACCAAAAGAAAATTGTAGTAAAAGTATATATATATATTCACATATATTACAGTTATATACAATTAAACACTATGTATATACAGAACAAGAATCCCAAACAACCCCAAAAGGGGAAGAGGGACAAAAATGGGTAAAAAAACCCCAAAACAGATACACACACACTTGTAAACTCAGGGAAAAGCTCAATAAAGTAACTAACACAATAAATTCTCACCAAACTCCCCTCAAGGAAACATCAGAAATCTCCAACCTCCGCGCAACTGGGACAACAGCTCTCAGATAGGCCTCAACTCATGTAGATAAGAGAGAGATCAACACAGAGACCTGCTGTCCTCCAAGCACAGGAAAGGAAGAGAGAGGGAGGAAACCTTCATCCTCATCTTATATACCCCTGATTACATGAAGGAATGGTGTGGAATACTTCCTTAGTCATAACCCTGTTACCAGGGAAGGCCTAAACCAAAACCAAGAAACCTAAACCACCACAGGTTGATTTGCTGTCCCTGGAGATATTTAAAAGATGAGTAGGTGTGGCAGTTGAGGACATGGTTTAGCATTGGGCTAGTCAGGGCTATGCTAAGGATTGGTCTTAAAGATCCTAAAGGTCTTTTCCAACTTAAATGATTCTGTGAAATCTAGGTGCAGATCGTGAATCATTTCAACCTGTCCTCTGCTTTCCCTTTAGTTCAAGCAGCAAATAAAGTACTGAAAGAGACCCAAACCACACAGGAATTAGAAATGTGGGTCTTGCTGCTGTGATTAAGTTGCCCCCCCTCCTTTTTTTTTTTTTTTTTTTTTGTAGTTTCCCACTCTATGGTTTTTCATTTGCATAAGAAAGAAAAATTGCAGGATAGTCTTTTGGTAAGTGATGAGGTGGAGTGGTTACTACTAGAAGTGCTGCCTGTACACAGGAACTCAATATTTTTGAGTGCAATATAGGATATTTTGTGGTGCTTTTGTAAATTCATCTGAACCACCTAGCTCTGCATTTTACCTTCTCTCCTCTTGAGCCAGCTCAAATCCTGAAGTAATGCAGTTGTGTTGATGCATTTCTGAGCTGAGGTGGAGGTCCTAGGGGAGTCTTTAGCTAGCTTAGAGGGGAACTGTCTTCATCTTTTGCATCTGCATGTTACTTTGATGTATTTAACTGACTTTTAGGATCAGGTCAGTATTGGTTTGGAGATGTCTTCAGAGTATGCTGAGACACAGTGTAGGTGTTGCACAGTGTTGTTTTTCCTGCACAGCTCGTGTGCTCAGTACTGGGACTGTCTCTTCAACAGTAGATTGGAGTGTTCTTGGAACCACTGGCTGATACTGATTACAGCTACAACAGAATGGTTTGCATCAGAATGAAAGGATTCTTTCCTTAGGAAACAGGGCTGCTGAAGGCAAACTTCCTATTGAGAACTGGTCCTGACCTGTCCTATTGTTGGGGACTGCTATTTGTCTCTGCGCAAAAGCAGGCTACAGGCAATTCCAATAAGCTACTAAGGGAGAGAGCTGAGCTCCTGTACCCATAAATATTTCTTTTCCCTAGTATCCTTGGATGACAGACTGCACTCCAGCCTAGCCTCCTTTTACCCTCAGCCTGCTGCTGTTCCTCAGCTCCTTGCTGGGGGAGAAAGGGATTTATTTTTTCTCTCCTTTGAGTTCAAGGCAAGGCATTATATAAAGTTTTAACCAACCTTTTGAGTCTGTATTTTATTTTCCCCCAGACAATATCTTCACTGCCTGCTTGTATGTACTGTAGTTTGATGATGATAATCACTCTATCACTGCCAGTTTTCAGTGTAAAGAAGTTGATGGTCCTGAAGTCCTACTTTTGTGTCTATCAAATGTACTCCAGGGACTTCTAAGCCATGAATTCCCTGAGTTTTGCGGATTTAATTCTTTTATTTGAGCATAAGAGTTTTCTGCTTATTAAAAGTATAAATGCTATGTCTACAATTACCAAAAGCTTTACTAATCGTGGAAGAGTTTAAAAAAACTCCAAAGTAATTATATCGTGTAATTATAAGAAAAAAAGTTCCCAACTATTTCTTAGTGAATCACAACATTTACCAGTTTGGAGTCTGCAGCTATCTGGATGAGATTAGCTGCTAATTGGAGGGAGGGGAAATAAAAAGGAGTGAATAGAAAATTAATTTTGTGTTTTAAAATAGCTTGGACTTGTATCTGATTTGCAATGACAGAGTCTATTTTGTGTGGGTTGCTTTTTCTTTTTCTTTATCTCCAGAAGCTAGGAAAGGAGCTTAAATATGCCATTATATGTGCAATGAAGTGATAGCAAATCACAGATATTTTTTTAGAAGGAAAAATGAGGAGGGTTAGCTAAGGCCTGTCTGCTGCTTGCAAGGACCCTGACATAATAATTCCTCTTCATACGTACTCCGTCCTTGGCAGTCTCATAAAAGGGAAGGATCATGGAGAGTAGGGAACATCAGAAGAAGAAGGAGGTATAAGAAGGTTGAGTGGCTGAGCCTTTCACTACTACTAAGTCCCTTGAAATTCTTTTCTCAAGTGTACAAACTGTTCTCAAGCATCTCCAAAGGTCACATTTTTGAGACCAACTGATAGTTTCAGGAGTGGGAGTATATCTCTCAGATGTTATGCAGTTCAAGATCTTGATCCCAACCAAAATTTTCTTATAATGTGCAGTGTCAACAGAGAAAGTCTGTGTAGCTTATACAGGCTGTAACTGGTACATTCACAGAGTTATGCAGTACGTGGAAAGCTCAGTTCAGATGATGAAGATGATTGAGGCATGATTACACAGTGCTAGTCCAACACACTGCTATGTACTTCTAACTAGCCTCAGTGCAACTGAGGCCTTTCATTCTGGTACTAGTGAAATCTTCACTGAATCTGGGTGCTGGAAGGATGTTGTACTGATTTCTATTGAACTATAGTGGTGTACTTAAAGGTGTAATTAAGAAATTCCATGCTGCTTTGCTTATGCAAAAAATACGGTACACAAAATTAAAGGTTTATTAAAAGGATCTATCCCTTGATGCTAATTTGTTTCTTTGTAACATTTTGCAATATTAATTTATTTAACTGATTTTGTGAGTTTAGATGTTGATAGCTTGAGGTTTGATTCATCAATCTCTCTTCCTTTCTGCAAAAGTAATAACTAATTAACATTCATCTGCCATGCTGTAAAGTCAATTAAGATGGTGGATGATATTTTAGCTGATTGTCATGCAGTGGAAATGACAGAAATAGCAATATCTGGGGCTAACTGAAATTTGAAAGTGGGGTTTCTTCTAAGGCTGGAAAAACTTATCTGGATCTTGCCTAAGGAGAAATGAAGTAACATATTTCACAGAAGATAAGATTATGCTGCAGGAGATATAAACAGGTGGTCTTGGCAACTGCTAGTTTTTAAATCTAAGTCTGTGTAGCTCTCAAAGACTGAGCTAACAATTTATTCACAAATAAAAGTAATTGCTTAAATTAATTAATGCAAACACAAGTCATTTTCTTACCAAAGCTGGTAAAGTAACAGAAATATAGATAGATTTTTTTTTTTTT
>VWZF01007011.1:574573-633108 GCA_013396755.1 Sclerurus mexicanus | reverse complement strand
TTGGGGGGGTGGGTGGGTTGGTGATTGAGTTATATGATTAAAGTATTAAACTTCCACCATCCACAAATACTTTCTGTGCTATTTCTGTCTAGGGAACTGACATGTGTGAACACGGGGAATATTTCTTATGGGGGTCCTGGGGAAAAACAAGCTGTCCATGAGTTAGCAGTGTGCACTTCTGGCCAATAAGGCCAATGTTATCCTGGAATGCATTAAGAAGAGCATTGCTAGCAGGTTGAAGGAGGTGATCCTGCCCCTCTGGTTCCCTGGTGTATGAATTGATATGCACACTGGTGACCCCAGGTACCAAGTCATGTCAAAGGTATTAAGGAAACATTTATTCTGAAGTCAAAAACCCCAAATCACAGCAGGTGGAAAGAGTGCTGTACCCTGGGTGCTTTTATATCAACACCTTTCACATGTGCGTAACTTCAAGGCTGTGTTCTCCCACTGTTCTTTTATGGTCTCCCTGTCTCCCAGCAGGGGCCTCAGGTCTGTCTGTGAGAATTTTATTTTTTCTGGCAACAGGGGCAGAGAAATACAGTGCAGTTCATGGGAAAGATTATTCTCCCATGCCAGGCCTTTCCCAGCAGCAAAAACTTCCTTAAGTGAAAATTCTTTATCCTCATGGAGTAAATCTTCCATGTATATTTTTTTTGGTCCCTACACCCGCTGAGGCCTTAGCTGCAGTACAGTGTCAAGTTATGGGCTCCCCAGTGAAAGAGAGACATGGAAGTTCTGAAGCAGGTCCAGAGAAGGGCTACAAAGATGGTTTGGCTACACTGTTAGTTGAGTCATTTTCAGGTAGCCTGCATCTTCTGTATATTGAAATGATGTCGATAGTAAATGTGCTCAAGTTAGAGTCTACTTTAAAAAGCACCAGAAATACAACTGAACTTTGACTTCTTTGCAATAAAGATGGAGCCTTATAAACGTCTGAAGAAGGGCAAGTATCTTTTCCTCTCTAATATGAATTCCAGTATGTCTAAATATGTAGAAAGTTTTCCTTCATTTCCCTCTAGGCAAGGGGAAAGCATTGGTTTCAGGAAATGACAGAAAGTTTTACGAGAAAGAAGATGAAGTCCAGGCATCTCATTTCCATATATCCTTTGAAACTCTCAGAGCAAATATCCAAGACAGATTTGATATTTTTCTTGGAATACTCTTAGTACTTTTGGTAGGCCAGTAGTATATTTGGAATGAGATTTGTTCATCACAGCTACCTTCTGCAGTACTGATGCTAAATTATAATTAATGCATGAAGAATAATGGACAACTATTAGAATCAGAATATTCTGCCAATGGAATTTTCTACAAAAGTAGCATAAATAGATCACATAACTTTAAAATATGTTAGTAATCATTTTGATTACTGAAATGTTCAGCCAGATCTAGCTTTTTAGGAGATAATTGTGTCTGGTTTTTAAGATATTTTATTTTGTTCTTGCTCAAATCAAAAGTAGGTCACCACTCTTCAGGACATCATTCTGTATTGCTCAGGTTTTTTGGTAAATTTCAAATTCATAGACATTCTATGGTGATCATCTTAGTGTCCCTTCTATCAATGCAGTTTAGACCCTGTTGCATGGTTTTAGATATGATTGCAGAGGCAGGGGCAAGAAGTTTTGTTCTGAAGCATTCCCCATGTTACTAAATTAATGAAATTATTCCCCTTTTTTGAATTCTGTAATATGTTCATGTATGTTATATATACATATGCATAATGACAAACTCTTTGGAAATGCCAAGAAGTATCACTAGTGTTAGCTTATTAGCCATGACATGTTAACTTTCTACCCAAAATGATACTGACAAATGAAGAGCTTCTCTAATTCAAGATATGCCAGCTAGATGGATTTGTGCCTGTTACCTCTCTCAATAGGAAGCCTGGAGGGATGGGGGTGAAATTAATGCCAGGGCATGTGGTATTTAAAAGCAACATAGTTATTCTATCACCACATCAACCGACACTGAAATCCATGAATTATTTGAAGCCTCTATAAATAGCCACTTGAAATATCTCTGTGGGTTTCTACCATAAGGCTGCCTATTACTCTTATTTAGTTCCTAAGACATCAATTAAGCTTGATAAAGCAGAAAAAATGAATGTCACATTTGGTATACTTCTGGCTGACTGCATTGATTTTTGGCTTCTGAATAGATTCAATTACATGGTGTATTTCAAGCTTGTCATGATTGTAATTTTGTTGGATCTCCTCCTCCAGTAGCTTTTCCATTTTCTAATTTCCCATGGGAGATCAAAGGTCACTCTAAAAGCTATATTTTAAAAATATTTGGGCATTAGATTTGTTAAAAACACTTAGTAAAACTATTGAGTTTAGTAAATGCTCTCACATACAGTTGTCAAAAATCTGAAAATGTTGGAAACTGCAGGCCTCCAAGACACCTTCAGTGCTGGAGAACATTGGCTTTGAACAGCAATCTGCCATCATTTTATGGAAATCCAGGCTTTCAATTAATGATGTTCAAGATTTTATTCTCTTTTCAGATTCTTGATGTGTGGATCTGGCTTTATGTATATTCTGGTCATATTTAGGATTTTTCCTTCATGACCATTTTCCACCTGTCTCTTACATTACAAATCACTCCAGACACTGTATATGAAAGATGAAACAAGAAATGAAGCATAATAATTTAGCTTAAGGTGTTATTGCTCAATTCACTTTATTACTCTAGTGATGCTATCTTTGATATGGAAACACTGACATGATTCCAAGTTTTAATGAGTAATTTTTTGAGACAGGGGACAGCTGATGCAGTTCCTTTATCTTATCCAGGTTTATAGGCCAAATGCTTCAAAACAGGTGTATTTTCTGTGTGTCTACTAGAATAGGCAAATTCTGTTTCCTATTAAATTAATAACACCATAAAAAGGTGGTGAAATAAGGATTTATTTTCTTCTCCAAAGAAAAAAAGTTAAAAGTTTAATTCATAGTTAAAAACATGATTACTTTTTTTTTTTTCATTTATATGAATGCTGGTGATTGTGGTCTTGAGAGAAAAAGTATAGACAAGGAGTTCGTAATATTTTTTCTTTACAGTGAGAGTAATTGATGTAATAAAACTGTATGCTTGACAAACTGTTCCTTATTCATAATTGTGTTTGTTCATTTGTTTTCCCTCTGTTTAACATTTTCAAGGACATAAAGTTCAGGGTACAATTTTACTGAATATTCTGGTTTCTCTTTTGTCTTTGTTGAAAAAAAACAGAACAAAATATAATAACAATAATTAATCAGATGCAGTTGGACTAAATTCTTTATTCTTTAAAATTCTTCTGTGATGTTAATTTTTACTATGTGAATATACAAGCAAGATCATATTTTGCTACACTACAGACTTCCAGTTTACCATACTAAGTCACAGTGAACTGTGTAATAAACCATTGAAACTAAAGAGAGCATTGAAAGAGATACAAATTATTTCAGGGAAAAGGTAAAAAACAACAAAACAATAAAAAGCAAACAAAAAGGAAAGTAGAGTAAGTACATGCATTTTTGCATTGAATTGGCATTAAAATTCAATGCAAAAATTCATATTAACATATCACTTCAGTCCACATCTTCAGCTGCCTTTTGGCTGTAATGAAGTGCACTGCCCTCCTCTGAGGCTCATACATTGCCTCCTCATCTTCATGTAAGGAAAGATTTTGAAGTTACCCATGACTGAAGATTTATGTTGGGCAGGAGTGAAAAGGGGAAGCACAAAGCTTTTAAGGTGCCAGCTGGCTAGAGAGTGATAAGTTTTCCCTTTGCCAGAGAATTCCCTTCTCTGCTAGAAAAGGGAGCTGTGAGCTTTCTCTGTGAGCTGAACAGCTTAACCCCATCATCCGGTGAAAGACCTGGATGCCAAACCTTGTCTGAGAGACAAGAACAGATACAGAGATGGTGACAGCAGAAGCAAATGCTTCCACTGTGGTGAGGAGGGGGGTGTGGGGGAAGGGCTGTACTGTTAGGACTGTGCATTCAAAGAAAAAAAAAAAGTATTTTAAGGAGGTTATGAAAACTGACTGGCATGAAAAAGGTAAAAGAGGACCAGTTCTTTAGTACCTCTTTAGTTGAAAATAGTCAAAAAAGATGATTATTTATGTAATGGAATTTGGTAATGTAGGGCACAGGAGACATGATGCATTCACTGTTGGTCACTGTCAAAGGCAGAAAACCATAATCGATTGTTAGATTAAGTTTCAATATAGCTCAATTCAGGGGTTCTTATGATCACATGAGCAAGTGTACTACCTCCAAAATACAAGAAAACTCTAAACACCTTAGATGCACTCTGTTGAATATGTACCTGTTACTTTTGTGTGGGTTGCATAAGGGGAAATCTGTAGTGAAGTCCATGAAGCTGACCAGGTGATACTCATACACTTCTTAACTACCATATTAACTTGGCTGAGTGGCAGCACACTGTTTTTGTAAACTGTATGTGCATTAGGAGCATCCTACACAACACCACACTCACATATGAAACAGCCTTACAAGGCTCTGTGCCTGCTCAGGTAAGTCTTCCACTTTAGATCCTATAATGTCTTGCGGTATTATTACATGATTGGCTTCAGTTAATGGGGCTATTTCTTAGGAAGGTCCTTACAGCCAATTTTGAAAGACTAATTAAGTTAGGACAACTTCTTCTGGGTTCATTTGTAGTATGCTCCTTGGGGTTGTCCCTTCACCCACAGCTCACTCACAACAGATTGTCAAGTGTCACAGATTATGTAACAGCAAATCAGCCGTGTTCTTGGGTTGTATTGTCTGCCCTTGTTTCATTAAAATAAATCTTGATTAATAGGGCTATTTTAATGGAAAGCATTTAAATAACATGGACTCCATTTACTTAAGAGGCTTTGATGTTGTAGGTCAAGCCTAATGAAAACCATATTAGTCTTAGCAATGTAACACAGGAAACACTTTAATACAGGTATTTTTTTCAATATTTGGGTTTGTGGGGAAATTCTTATGGGATTAGCTGGCCAACAAAAAGGTTAATCTTTTAATTTTAAGGTGTAATAGTTAATGGTTTTAAAAGAAAATAAATTAATGTTATTGAATCTAACTAGTTCCTTATCCAGGGAACTTAATTTAATCCAAGAATGGCATAGAAGAGGGGAAGTTTATTCACTATTTCTCATACTAGAACTAAGACATCCTTTTAAATTGACCTGCAGTGGGTTTAAAGAAAAAGAAAAAAAAAAAAAGGAATGCTTTTTCATAGAAGACATAAGTGTATGATGGAGCTCACTGTTACAATATGTTTTGGATACCAAAAATACAAATTGGAGTAAATAAGAGAAGTTCAAGAGAAATGGCTTTGTCTGTTTGAGGCTATTAAATATTATGATCCAGCTGAAATCACATTACAGAAAGCAAAACTGTGTTGCAGGGGAGAGTCACTTTATCCTTTTCCTGTTTCTTATCTTCTTCCCTTACACATTGCTGTTGATTTTCCTCATAGGCAAAATACCAAGCTAAATTAATTTTGTGGTTTACTCAATAGAAATATTTTTATTCAATATTAATCCTTTATAATCATAACAATAGTCCTACTGTATTTCTGCCATTGACTGATGCATAGCCCTAGGATTGAATTCAAGGAGTCCTTTCCTGACTGATGGTACCACTGCAGTTGGGTGATTGACTTGCTCCTCCTCTCCCCTTTGCTGATCCTGCATCATCCTGTAGACTCTCCTGAACCCACTCCCTGGAGCTTTCATGGCCATATTGCCAGTTAGGTCACCTTAACTATTTGATTCAACAAAAATTTCCTTCCTGCTCCTCAGATTAATTTTCAGAACAACTACTGAGTTGACCTGATTTGCAGTATTGTGACACAAACTTCAGGGCTGATAAAAAGGGTAATGGTGGCAGAGGGTCAATCTTTTCACAGACTATCAATCTTTAAATTATAACTTTCTTTAAACTATAAATTTACTGCAACAATTTATTTTTTATTGTCCCTGTCCTTTTAAATCTCATCTAAGATAGAAATACCTCTTAAATTGGAACTCTTATTTGTGTGTATTCTGGCTGGGATATTTTCTTCAGAAGTGGATTTTACAGTTCTGTCAACAGTTTTTTTAGCACCAGAGAGAGTTTTCATTTCTTGTGACTAAATTTTTATATACAATTTCTAAATCTGGACTCTGTCTGAAGTACACTTCAAAGTAGTGTCTTCAAGAGAATGCCTGCAATCAGCACATCTCATATGTTAGTATTCAGTTTGTGAATCTGATATGATAGTATTGTCAATAAATGATAAACTGTCTGTTAAGCTAATAATCTTGTTTCATCTGATTCTTTAAATATTCTCAAATTCAACATTCAGTTGCCTTTTCCTTTAAAGGCTTGACAATATGCGCAGTACATTGAGTTCCATTTCCAAAGTAACATCAAAAAATACATTTTTTTAAATAAAATTTTCACATAATTTGGTTACTCTTTAGCGTAGATAAGAACAGGGAAACGTGGGATTCAGTGCATTTACTTCTACCTGAAAGTGTAATTGTTTTGGGTTGTGTACTTTTGCCCATTTTGAAAAGGATAATTATTTTCCCTGCTTTTGGGTTGGTAGTTTGTTGTTTCCTGATAAAATTCAGTACATTTCAACTAAGCAATGTTCCATCATTTTGTTACCATTCTCCTGTATGGTGTGTATGCAGTTTTAAAACTCTATTAAGTAATGGAAGTCACTTTTTTCACCTGGTCAGCTGCCGGTGCATCCTTACTGACATGTGAGTCAGGCTTCTCTCTGGGCTGTGGACACTATTTTGGCATGTGGAGCAACTGCTTGAGCACATGAAAAATGTCAGACATTAGACAGCAGAACTGTCATACTGCAAACACATCTTAAGTATAGGATATCCTAGGTGATCTCAAAGGACAGTATACACCTATTTGGAGTATATTATATTTCTTGCTTTGTAATACTTCCTTTCCCCACAAATCATTTACTTTGAGTTCTGCTTGTGTCTCATCCTGTTAGCTCAGTAATTGTTGAATGTTTCCTATGGTTGCCAAAAAGAACTTTTATAAATGGAAGTGAGCAGGTGAAAGCACCTGGAACAAAGGAAGGGAGGGACAACAGTCAGAACTGTTTTCTTCCCATATCCTCCTTTCCCTTGGAGTGTATTCTGTTGTACCTTTGAGTGTTACTTACTGGAAGGACCGGAGTTTTAATGCTCTGATTTTCTAGCAGTTGGGTGACTATCCAGGACACATGGGAAACTAAAATGATTTGTGCATCTAGCCATAAGTGATTTGCCTGAGGTTATTTGAGAGCACTATGGATGGGAGTTGAAGCATGCATGACCTAACCTACTCTAACCACTTGTTTGTTCTTCCTCTGCACATATGTGCTGAAATTATATTTATTACAAATGTTCTTCATTGTCAAAGAACTGCTCAACACTTGGATCTAAATGACATCTCTGTGGGGTAACTTGAAGTTTAACTTCCTTCCTTTATAAGTTCAAATATAAATTCATGTTGTCTAATCAACACGTTCCAAGACGACATGAATACCAAATGTACAGACCGTACACCTTCTTCTTGATTGAAGTGATATTTTTAAAATTCATATAAATAATTATGTTAATTAAGTCATTCAGTGCCAGCCTCTTATTGGAAAGTCTGAACATAACTGAATAATTGTCTGGCAGACATACTTAAAACAGCTCAGGATGACCAAACTGTTTTGATATAATTTGTAATGTTCATGTACACCCAGCACGTGTTGTACAATCTCAAACAATGTAAAGTCTGTATACCTTTCCACGGGGATTTAGGAATTAAGAACAATGCCTCTGAAATACATGGTACAAAGAAAAACATGTTGGTTTTGTTGCACAGTTGGTCAGAAAATTTACCATTTATAAGACAACAACAACAAAAACATATTAATCTGTTTATTCCATTCAGTGCCGTTCTGGTAATGGGATACAGCTGACAGGAGACACAGTATTTTCTCCATCTGTTCATCTATCAACCTTTCTTTAGCATGAAACATGAAGATTTTTGTCCTTATATAGTACCACATACACAAATATAAACATAATTTATATTTATCTTAAAAGATGGTACGAATTTGACCTTGCATATATGGAAAAAAACCCATTATGCATAATGAGTGTTAGTTACCCTAAGTATGCAGACAATAATTAATAGTTCTGTTTCTTATGCTTACTGTGTTCTCACCTGCTTTAGAATTATGGGCTTTAATGCTGTTTCTGTTTTTGAGTGCAGAGAAACAGATAAGAAAGGAAAACCAGCAACTTGCTCTCCATGTCAGTAGGGGTTTGTTTGGTTGAGCCTGCTGTGTTTTTTTGTGAAGGATGAATAATTCTGGTTGAGAATCAGAGTAGAGGGAGTTGTTATTTTCTTCTTGCCAGCAGGTGAAAAATGTAATGGGTGATTGCATCCAAGAACGTAACAAGAACTCTGGAGATAGGGGCTCATGTCACTTACTTTCTCTCACTATCAGTTCTCTATTTGTATGAAAGGAGAAGGAACATTTTTCCTTTCTCATAGAAATGTTGCAAGGGTAAATGTAAAGCTATGAGTCAGTGATGAACACTGTATTAAGGTATGGACCAGTAAATGCAGCTGGCCTGACAAAATCTTGTAAAAATCTTCTTTTCTTCTTTTCTTCTTTTCTTCTTTTCTTCTTTTCTTCTTTTCTTCTTTTCTTCTTTTCTTCTTTTCTTCTTTTCTTCTTTTCTTCTTTTCTTCTTTTTCTTTTGTCTTTGATGGTAAGGGGTACTGAATAATTGAAAATGTGATTCAAGAGCCCCCATGGTAGTAAGAGTTGCTGGTGCTTAACATTCTGAAACTACTCTCCTACCCTACCCAATTTAATGACCTACTTAAAGCTGTAGTCAGGGGCTCTAGATGGGGAATGAGCAGGAATAACCTTGTTAATATTTCTTAAACAGAGAGGGTTTTGTGGGAAAGGTCTCCAGGTTTTACCATTCTGTTGTGATTTCACAACTGACTCCAAAATCCTATTCAGTGAGGACTGAACATTTTTACAAAATAAATGGGTCACTTTAAGACAGATTTTCCACCTTGTCCTGGACAAACTTCAGTAGTGTATTGTAATAGTCAGAAGTAAATAAGAAAATCAGAAAACTTTCATCAATGTATTATTGCTTTCACTTCAAAAGAGCACAGAGAAAAGGACAAAAAATATTTACAGTTTGAAATTTCTTTGTTCATTCTTGTACAATGGAGGAATGTATTCTGACAGCAACCATTTTGAAAAAGATTTCTTTTCTAGGCATGCAGCTGGACATAAGCTCCCAAGGAGAAACTTTCTCTTTTTTTACCTTCATAATGATGTGGGGAAGGGCTGAATTAGAACTGGATTGCTGTGGAAAATCTGGTAGTAATATTTTAATTACTTTTCCCCAAGTTGAGTCTGTGTTGCTTGTGACAGTAACCGGTGAGCAATCCCCCCTTTTTTTTTATCTCAACCCATGAGCTTTCTATTCCTATTGTGTCCCTCCGAGGAGGGAGAGTGAGTGAGCAGGTGGGTGGGCATTTTGCTCTTCACAAAGGGTAGTACACCACAGGACTGTGTAAGCTTTTGGAAAACTTTCTTTTGCCCAGCATTTGTTATCAATTCACTAAGTGAATAGTACAACGAAACAAAGCCCCTGTTATGAAGGGGGTCAGACTTGATGGTAAAATCATCCCCTTGGCTTTAAGTTTGAAACCATGAAACCTATTAAAACTTTTTGCAGTCAGAAAGGAAGATAAAGCTTGACCTATGACCTCAACTATATCAAAGTTTTACAAGATTAGAACTGTGTATGGTTTAGTAAGAAACTTGTTTAACTTGACAATTTTGTGCAGATTCACTGAATCAGCTGCCCTTGCTGTGGGTGAAAAAGGCTAAGCTGTTTAAAGGGTCAGTCTTAATGAGGATATGTATATGTAGAAAACTTTGAGAATGGACTTTCTGCTCTTTACCTGTACACTGATTAAGAAAATGGGAATCTGACCTGTGGCTGAGGTTTTGACTGCTTTTGCAGTGCCTGCTACTAGTTCTGTAAGCAGTGACCTAATGAAGTCTGGTTTATTATAGGTTTATATCTCTCAGTTAATTGTGTGCTTCAGTGGAAGCTATGCCTGTGATCAGAACACCAATAAGGCTTTTGTCACAGAACCTCTGGCATCTAATTTTAGTCTTTCTCTGGAGAAATCATTTTGTGACTACTACTGAGAGTCATAAGGTCTTTCCAACATCAGCTGCCTATTTTGCACTAAGATCTTATATACTTTAAATTATCTTTATATTTCACCTCCTCTGTCATATCTGGCAGAAATCAGACAAGTTGTTCAGAAGTTATTAGAGAAACATTTTTTCTTTCTCATATACATGCACAGACTCAGTGATTGAGCTGAATAAGCTACAGCTTCTTTGGAATCTAGGCTAATAAATAGCAACAGTGAAAGATTGCCTCATTCAGTGTTTTTGGAGTCTGCTGTGAATGCAAAATGTACTCTCAAAGTATACAAAAGGATATAAATAAAAAAAAACCACCTACCTAGGTGTGTACAATGCCACAGTGGAAACTATTTCACCACAGATGCTCGTCACTCTTGAGCAGGACCAGGAAATCTGTCAGTGTTTTGGGTCAGTTTGAGCGAAGACACAAATATTGAATGTTGCTGAAGGCTCCCTCCCTCTGGCTATTGATCAGAGCAGTGCAGATGTGCTCTTAAACGTCCTCATGATTATATGTGTAAATGTATGAACAAGAGGGAGGAAATGTCTGTGTGTAGGGAAGAAGGAGTGGAAATCTCACAGGGCACAGGAAGAGGATAGAAAGTCTGAAACAAAAAAATCGTACAGTTACCTGTGCTGAGTCTCTCTATATATGAAAATATGCTGACATTTCTGGACCACAAGGAAGTAGCAGACCCTAGAATATATACTGCAATCTTAAAATATATCTGATTTCTGATATAGGAGGAAAGTAAGGGCTTTGAGTGATGCAATGATGTATTCAGAGGAAGATTTCGTTTTTTGCCAAAACAGCAATACTTTCCATCCTTTGTTTCCAAAATTGGGAGTTTTAAAGGAAGTATGCAGGAGACTGTGTGCTTGTAAATAGAATATTCTATTGGCAACTGAAGAGAAAGAAAATGTAAGACACCACCTATTGGAAAAGGAGTTTCCTATTGAGTAGCATAAGTGTTATTTTCACTACTTCATTACAGACTTTCAGTGCAGTCTTGATAAAAATATAATCTTCATTGCAATCGTCTTGGAACTTTGAAGATACATTCATCTTCATGAGCTTCTAGACCATAGCAAAGATTCTGATGGGTACCATTGTGGTGATATCCATCAAAGATTGCACTGGTATAGGCAAGGTTGAGGAATAAAAGTATAGTACAAAATAAAAGTATATAAAATATATGTAGCAGTATCATTCTCAGGTGCTTCTATAACTGCAACTATCAGAACAGCTGAAAGTAGTACCATGTCTTAACTGACTGATTTTCTTTTCCTTCTTTTCTTATATATTTATCTTTTTAGCTTTCTTTTCAAATTTAAGAAAACTGGAAGATGAAAAGATTATTCTTTCCTAGTTCTGAACGTAATCAAGGCTGAATTTAAAGATCTTGATAAATCTGTTGCACAATCTGAGGCTCTACACTGAATATGTTCTATCATCTACATTTAAGAATTTGAGAATTGACCTGTTTATACAATACAAAAGTAAAAAAAACTGAAAAAAAAAAAATTGTAGATGTCAGTTGACCAGACTCAGAATGGTGGTAAGTTCACATCACTATAGTTAACTTGGAGCTGCACCAAGGGAAAAATGCATTAAAATTTGCTTGAATCTAATGTGGTGAAATAACCACGTACCAAAAAAAAAGGAAAACCCCAGAACAATAAAAACGGGGACAGGACAAGAATCATATTTACTGTATTTACTGTAAAGCAGACTTGATTCATCTAGTAACCATATATCATTATGATACAGATTTGACCTTTTCATTTTTTAATTTTGTATATAGCCCACTATGTTCAAGAATGATTATTTTGAGAAGAGAGATTCTCTTACATTATTCTGATCATTACCGAAATGTAGACACATGCAAGGCAATACTATGAATTCACCAGATGTCACTAGAAAAGTCAGTAAAAAGCATTTCAAATTAGATGAGAAACCTGGGCTAAGCTTCAGAAATCATTCACACTTAAAAGCAGAAAGAAATTAACACAGGAGTTGTACTTATGATTTCCAACTTTTCTTTAAAACTAAAATGTTTTAAACCAACTCTGTGGAAAGTAATTTTTTTTCTGGCACGAACAGACTTTTTTTCTTTCAGATTCTGACCTAGGCAGAGTTCTATGTGACCATTTGTTCTTCATCAAACTAGATGTAACATGCTACCAAATATAATGAAACAGCAGGTGGAAGCTAAGGGAAAATCATGTAAAGAACAGATATTTCTTGAACATCTGCTATTCAGGATCTGAGAAATACAGTTGGAATAACCTTGCAATAATGGAAATTGTATCCGTATAATGTTTAAAACAAGTAATATGAGGGTTCTGTTTCCAAATGTGCCAATGACTTCATGCTTCTATTCCCCAAGAAAATATGCTGGAGGCACTGTAGTTTATAGGAAGAAACAATGATTTTTTTTATATTTTTTTTTTAAAGCTCAATTAAAAGATAAAATAAAAACTTCTTGTACGAGATATTATATAACACTCTGCCTCAAAAAGTGAACTTCAAATGCTGAAATGTAATTTATTTCTAACAGGAACATGGTGAACACAGGGTTGATTGTAGTGACTTGCCAGACTTAATATCTATGATGGAGATCTTCTGGACTCAACAATATCTTTCTTGCCTAGGTTTAAGGCCACAAATATCAGTACTGCAGAAAAATGGATTTCAGTATATCACAACCATGATTCTACAACAGCAAGATCATGTCAATTTAGTGAGGAAAATAATCACAATTGAATTTGTTCATTTGACATGTAAGTAGAAAAGATATGACCGTTTAAAACCACTTTTAATTAATGCATTGGAAAATATGTCTTGTTGCCAGATATACTACTGTAGAAAATTTACAGTAAGTGTAATTAGTGAATAACACATTGCAGAGATTTTTTTCAACTCTAAATATAGAAAGCTATCATAATGGAATGATTTTCATGGCATGGTACTGGAAAACCTATATTCTAGGTTCTACTTGTGTTATACCTATACATTCTACTTATATTCAGAAATGAAGTGCCACTTTCCTTCGTGTTTCATGAATTACCTGCTTTCACTAATTTGAGACTATTAGCTCCTGGTCATTTCTTCTTTTTGCAATTTGAACATTAAAATAGCAGATGGTTTTCTATTTCTTTCCCTGAGCATACTTGGGACCTTGTTTCCTAGGAAATCTCAATCTTTTCTGTATTCTCCAAAATAAGAGTTACTTTCAAAAAAAATTCAATGTCCTCAAAGTGTGGAAAGGTTGCTGTAGGTCCTGACTGACAGATTCAACTAGCAAGGTAGTTTACTGCTTGTTCTAATGATGTTTTTATGATTCTTTGTGAAAACAAATATTTATTTTCTTGCCTTTTTTTTTTTTTTCCCTGGAAAGAACCTTGCAGTTCAAGGAGTCAAGTTCTCACTATTATAGACTTATCCCACAGGGGAAAAATGCTCGGTTCATATGGTTTAAACCAAATCAGGATTGAAGTGGTTTATGGATTTATCAATGACACATAATTAACTCGCAATCAGTGACCTGTGCATTCAGGATTAATATCAGCCATACAACAAGCAAACCATAGCAGTAGAAGTTTAGAGAATGCTAGTTTGTAACAGCAAGTTTCTGAACACCCCTTTCTCTGGATGCTGTTCTGCACTCTGCTCTGTCTCCCCTCTACTCTAAATCTTTTATACCTTTTTTTCAAGCTTGCACACAACAATAGTCATCTCCTAATCAAGATCTATCTTTAAAAAGGGGAAAGGATATTGCCTATACAGTAAATCCTCTTGAAATTACTTTGCAGAATTTCACCTTATCATATGGAATTTCCTTCAATTTCCATCTTCAGTTTATTCAATACCCTTTTATGATGTTCTTTTACCAACACTTTCTCTACTTTCATTTGCAAATTACTTTCTTTTTGACAGAAATTCTCTCTATCCACCAAAAATAAACCAGAAAGAATTTAAAAAAAAATATTTAAAAAGAATAATTTTATTTGAATAAGTTGTTTTAACAGACTCCCAAGCTCAGGTTGAGAATACTGTAGGGGGGGAAAAAAAATAGTAAACAAAAATTTCGTAGTTTCTTTTACCAATGACAAATGTCAAATTGCAGAATTTTCAGTGAAATCAATGGTTGTTTCTGTCTTTTCTTGGAATGGAGTTTCAAAAAGGCAGTAAAAGTTGACTTCATTTCCATACAGGCATCTACATTTATGTGTGTAAATGTAGATGTACACCTGTGCTAATTTTCAAGACTCCTGGTACTGTCAGCGGAGACCTAGTTATATCAGTCAGTGGAGTCATATTCAGTAGACCACAAATCAACTCATTCTGAAGACATTTACAGATCAATTAATCTGCCCCACAGAGTTACCTACTGCCCTTTGAAATATTTAATGGCATTTAATGAGAAATTCACAAGAATTTCTGGAATATATAACACAAGAACTTTTGATAACCTGTGCTTACTTATGTTGGTAGATGGGGACCTGATAGAGTATAATAAGTGAGTTTCTCTTTTAATGAGCATAATAAACACTAGGTTAGACCTTCCTAAATATAGGCACATATACCTAGGTGTCTCAATCTGGAGGTAATGCCCACTTGTAACTGCAGCTCTTGTGGAAATACATGATTCAAATTTTTATAGGAATGTGTGAAATAAGGAAATGGAAGAAGTGAGATTTAAAAAAGAGTGAAATCAGGTCAGATGCAGAAAAATTGTTTCAGCTTAGGAGTTTAATAGAAAAACGAAACGTAAAAATGACTAATTTGATTTTGTTTCACTCTGAGATAGAATTTTAGTTTTATCAAAGTTCAACAGAATTCAAAGACATTTCATGTTCAAAGAAACATTTCAGATAGACCTGGAACAAATTTCTTTTGGTGTTTTTTCTCTAGTCTTTTCACTGAAACAGATGCTCCATTGCTTTTACAATTCAGTGGTTCGACAATGTGTTCTGTAGGCACAAGGTGAGATCTCTTAGTAATAATGAAGATCTTGCTGTTCACTCATTCCCAGAAAACAGAGTCCATTATTTTGTTTATAGCACCACCCTGTTCTCTGTAGTATGTTTGTAATTTTATGAAAATCTAAAACGTTCTAGTTCTGGTTACTCACTAGTTCTTAGAAGGAGAAAGTCAGAAGAGGAAACTGAAAGTTTGAAAAAACTTTAAACAAAACTGTGTGGAAGTAAATTATATTAATAGTCCTATAAAGCATACACCAGAATATCTCTTTCTCTAGTTTCTTGTGCAACTTTGCCAGTAAAAATATCTTTTTACTTTTGTATGTTTTTGTTATGGTACAGAAAATGAGGAAAAAAAATCCTATGAAACAAGCAAGCTTTTAAGAGATTCTGGATATGTAACTTATTTGGATTTTCTCACTTATAGGAGAGATAGCTCAGTGATTTTTATCTATCTTATCCAAATGATCAAGTAGCTTGTTCCAAAATTCTCAGTCCTATGTTGGAGACTGGTTTGGAAAGACAGGGAAATGTACAGCTTTTGGTTTTGGGATTCAGTGTTCAGAAGCAAATGCTGTGGGCATTTATTCAAAATTAGTTCAGAGAACATCAGTGAAGGATCACCAGCACACAGGTTTTATGTCACCAGTCTTTCATGAGACTCACAGAAACAAGCATGTTTACACAGGTTTCCTCTGTATATTATATATGGGAGGGCATCAGAAAACCCATTGCAGCACTATTACTGCTTTGTGTTCCGGGTATTACAAAGTTTAGGGACAATTGTTTCTGGGAGTCTGCTTATGAGACACCATATGGACTGTTTAGCAAGGGACACAATTGGCTTTGTTCGTTTTGTGGTTTGTTTTGTTTTTTTTTAATTCCTGTCAGGAATTTGAAACCTCTTGTATTGCAAATTAGTGCCTTAGTTAAGGACAACAATTCTCAGAAAGTCTTTTACCACAGTTAAGTTTATGAAAATACTTATCTTTGTAAATGTCTTAGCTCAAATGTACTCCCTGCTTTGTTCTCCACAGAATCAGAGAATGGATAAGGTTGGAAGGGACCACAGTGGGTCATTTGGTACAACCTCCCTGCTCAGGCAGGAGTCATCCTAGAGCACATTGCACCAAATTGTGGGCAGACAGTTCTTGAATATCTGCATTGAGGGAGAATCCACAGCCTCTCTGGACAATCTCTTCCAGTGTTAAGTAACTCATACACTAAAAACACTCTCGTATTCAGGTGGAAATTCCTGTGCATCAGTTTCTGCCTGTTGCCTCCTGTCCTATTGCTTAGGACCACTGAGAAAAGCCTCTCTCTATCTTCTTGATATTCTTGCCTTCAGATACATTTGGATACATTAATGAAGTCCTGCTTCAGTTGTCTTCTTACCAGGCTGAAGAGGCCCAGCTCCCTCAGTCTATCCTGGTGAAAGTGGTGCTCTCCCATGGCCTACAGTCATTGGCCAGCTCTTGAATAACACAAAGCAGAACATAACCATCTTAAGGAGAATATACATAGGTAGGTAGCAAGATAAATGATGCAGCAGGAATAAAGTGATCCCTTATTGAAGAAAGTTGGGGGTGAAACATAGATATTAATCCTCATATCAATCACCAGGTACAATCAGAGGATATGTGTAATAGTCAGTTAGAAGCAATGAATAACATCATCTGGTTGGTAATCCCAAGATCCAGCCATTGCCTCAGAAATTTCAGCAATATTGATAAGTAATGACAGGGCTCAAGCAAACTTTTCTTTGTTAGACCTGCCTGGTGAATTCAAACTATATTGGCAATGTAGAAAAGCAATGATTTAGTAATTTATTTATTTTTTCTCTTTAAATCTGGGTGGGAGTATTTGGACTTGTGAACATGGTGCCCTGAATGCTGATAAAGAATGAATTTGCTTTGGCTGGATAAAGATCTGTAGTGTAGAACTACACAGTTCTCACCAGCTTGCCAGCTTAGTTTACAGAAACTGAGTGTTCTCTAAGAGAACATTGATTGAACAATGGACCGGAGCATTTTTGTAGTAAGGGTTTTGTGTTGGTCCAGCATTTAAATTCTTACTTTTTAATTTCGTTTGTTTTTATCATTATGAGGATCCTCTCCTATGTCTTTTATAAACATGGGGTCTATATAGGCAACCCTTGTCCTCCACATGTGGAGACTTTCTACCACAAGTCTTTTACTTTCTTCTTTGACTGCTAAACACCATATAATCTATAAAGTACTCAGAAATAATTCTGTTAAAAAGTGAAGACATGCCATGTTACAATCTGTCTGAAATAATAATGCTTTTGCACATGAGGAAGTTACGTCTGAATTTGAACGAGATAATTATGGGCAAACACATCAACAGAGGAGGACGTTTTAAAGCTTCAGACACTAATTGCCTGTTTTGTTTTGTTCTTAGTGGGTATCTTTTATTTTTGGCTTTGAAAACATGTATACTTGTAGGCTGATATCTCAGATGTGTAAAATAACAGACTAAATTGATTTAAAAAATAAGAAGCAGCCACAAATGTAAACAAGATATGCCTTTTTGTTTCATATTAGAGTACTTTTTCCTTTTGACCCCCACTAATTTCCTGCTGTTTTCTTGCTAAGGCATGTTTATCTTGGGGACAAGACATTTTATCAGATGAAACTATGAACTGAGTAAGGCATTATGCAGCTGTGTGGCTGCATCCCACATGTGCTGCATAAATTTTTCAAGATGCTATTGTTATAGGAAAACTTTTTTCTTAATCTCCTTGGAAATCTGTACATGTGCTGATGGACTTAAGATACAAAGCAATTTTGGAGTAGCTTTCTACACTTCCCTATGGTGTGTAATTGCCTTTGGGTTGGAAGAATGATGCTCTTCTCTAATGATCAGTCCACATTCCGATTTACCTAATAAATTTCCATTTCCCTTTGATGGCGAGCATCAAATAACCTTTTCTATAGCTGTGGCCTTCAATAATTTCCAGATCTATAGTAATATGTGAAGGTTCTATATGCTATCACCGGTGTAGCCTTACCCACCTGCCCTATCAGTTTTGCCTTTTGGGTTTCCAAAACTCTTTAGCACATCCAAATGCATGTGATGCTTGTAGGAATTTACTAGAACTCATAGTTGTTAGTCTTTTAAGAAGCAAAATAATGTCTATATTACTTTAAAAGGACTTCTTTAAAATTCTTTTTTTTTTTATGGTGAAAAACTCCTAATTATTCCTTAAATTGATTTATCACACCTTTCATAAATCAACAAGAAGAATATAATAAATGCTAAAGCATCAGATCCAGGGTGTGGGAAAAGAATCAATAAATTAATGTAATTTTATTTGTTACATTTTCCTTTTGGAGTTTTAACATATGAGACATAATCTTTACATAATTTCTGAGGGTTTTTTTCTAATTGAGGAATATTAAATGATTAGGGTGAGACTCAGCTCAAAAATCAACAACAGAGCTTGAGTTAGTTACCTCAATACACATATCTACATCCATTTGAGGCAGTCTGGATAAACAGACATCTTCAAAAAGCTGGAAGACATGATGCAGGTGCTATAAAAGTAATATGTGCTTCTGGTTCTGGGACATCTCAAAATTTAAATTACCTGATGAAATCCACCTTTTGTACTGGGATCTGAATTTTTTGATACAGTCAATGGTGAGAGAGAAAGCTGTTTGATCTTAAGACTGAAATCTTTTCTACTTGAATAAGTACTGGAAGACTTAGGAGTCACATAGATACTTCTGGATAATTTGGCAGGTGGACAATATTGAGGCACAGAAACCTTTTCATTAGAAAAAGGTTTCATTAGGCATTCATGGTGTAGACACACTTCCTAGGGAAAGCATTCTGAAATCTGTAATTATTTTACTAGTAAAATAAATAGTACAATAATACCAGGAATTCATACTTCATTGATGCCTCATATAACAAGAGATTTACAGGTAAAATCATACAAATATATGAGAATGCAACACTGAGTTAAATTTTTAACCTTCTCATGGATGATTTGTGAAGACAGGCTTTAACAGACAATATAACATTACATTAACAGCACTTCATTAGAGAGTAGCATATGTCAGAAGTGGTAATGATCCAATAACAGCAGGGTTGGGGTGCATGTGGAAGTATAGAACAGATCTTTAGAGAAGAAATCAATAAAAGAAGGAAAAGAGACATTGCAGGTCAGTAAGAAATTCTGCTAAGTAAAACACATCAAGACTTGAAATGAACTCTGTTCACCTCAGAACAGCAACTCACCTAAAAATGCCTACCAGTTTCAATTATTGGTTCAAAACCATCAAACTGCTAACAGAGCCTCTATTAGTCTGTCTCTCACATTTCAAACAAACATCACTAGCCGTTGATTGTTTTCTACAAGGAAAGCTGTTTGATATCCTTGCCTTACTATTTTTGAAATTAATTATGTTATTATCATAGTTTTGTTATGCTAATTTTTCCTGTGGATCTTTTTATAGACTTATAGACTACTTTTAACATGGACATTATAAATTTTTATCTTTGCACCTCAGAGCCACTGCTTTCTGTAACTGTAATCTGTGTTTTGTATTAAAATGTGAATCAGAAACAGCTTTTCAAAGAGCCTGTTAGTTAATGAGTATTCACAATACTTTGTTGATAGAATAACAACAAAATAAAAAAAAAATGAAGCTTCTTCTTATCTAACCTCTCTGTAATCAACTCACTAAACTGTTTTTTGGGGTTTTTTAGCTCCAAGAACTGTTCTATCTATATTATCTTCTGTGAAGCACTGAGGGGTTTTCCCCCTATTTCTTTCAAATAATCTGGTTTTCCTCTGTATAGTTCCTAAGCTGATTCAGCCACCATTATAATTATCTCAGACTAGACTTTAATTACAGTTTATGAACCAAGAACCATTGTTTGTGAGTGAACTAACAGATTTCTCAGTGACATTGAAGAGCTTTTCATTCTGTACAAGGAGAATATACATTAGAATGCAATAACATCAAATAACAGAAATGAAAGAATAACATAAACAGATAAACAAAAGTAACGTCCTTCAAAGTTTTACTAAATTTCTCTCTGTGTCAGTATCCTGGACTACTCTGACCAGTAAGTGAATCTGACTCCACAGATTCAGTGAAAAGGATTAATAAAAAATATCATGGCCTTCTTTTTGGAGGAATTATTCTACAGGGGAGGGGAAAAAAGAAAGAGAAAGTTTTGTTTGTTTTTTTTTTTTTAAATACTGAAAAATACTAAGTAAATAAAAAAATTTTCAAGATTTTTTCCATGATTTTTTTTTTTTTTTGGTTGTTGTTGTTTTTGTTTTTTTTTTTTCAGGAAAAAATATTTAAGTAACAATATATGTAACACGAGTCCGCTAGTCTGTTAGAGCTTTAGTTTTGTTTTTTTTTTTAGGAAGCAGACCATTACAGAAAAAATGTGAACAGTTCTGTCTGAAAAGACTGCATTTAAATAGAACGAGATTCTAGGTTTTGGGCAAATAAAATAAATCAGAGAAGCCATAGTATCAATCAGTTGAAACTTATTTACAGTCTACTAATGTGGAACATTTCACAAAATCACAGAATATCAGAAATTCAGAGTAAAGAAGGACCAAAATGATCAGGATCATGAAATTGATTAAGCAAAAATATTTTATTTGCCTAAGTACCATGGAAGGACATCTGTTATATTAGACCTTTCTATGTTTCTTATTACACAATCTATATATTTCTTGAACTAATTTTCCATTTTGAATATCTACATATTATGGACCATTATACATCCAGCTTCTCTCATGAGCAGATGATTTCTACTCTTAGCAACAAGTTTGTATACAGCTGACCTGGAGGGTGCCTTATCTAAGTTTAGCTACTCATGATGTATGAGCTGAAAATCAGAGGAAGAGTTACCTCAGCTGTTACTCTTAGCTATTTCGGGTAGGCTTTTTGATAATATTTACATAAATTCAGCCATCCTTCCTACTGTTGATTACAGCTTTGTTTGAGTAACACTCATATAATGGAGATGTAGAAATTGTGGGGAGTTTATGAAGTAAAAAAAATGTCTGTTTTTTGTTGGTTTTTTTTTCTGCCAGTTTGCCCTGAATTTATGTGAATGAAAGCTCTTTGTTGTTACCAGGCACCATCTATCTGTTTGTGAAAAGAAAATTTTGGAATCAGACCACCTTTGTTTTGCTTAGGAAGAGAAGGAGAAAATATCTGTTGATAGCTCAGAATCTAGAGAAAGACAATCTAACTGGAATTGACAAGCCTCCAAAGGGAAAGTAGTAATTGTATATCAGGGCTAGGCAATACGGAAGTCCATCATCCGGGAGAGTTAGTGGAACTTATTAAATACAGCTTTGGCTTTTGTGTTTTACTTTCTTATGCCCTTAACATGAGGATGAGGTGCTTATTTTCAGGGCTTCGTTTCTGATTCTTTTTACCCCTGTATAACATAAAACAAAATGCCAGAATTTTGCGTGTATTATTTCTATTAGCCCTTCATCCCACAGTTAAAATTTTGACTTTGAATTTTAAATTAAAAAAACCCCCGCCACTGACTCACACCAAATGTGAGTCAAAATGTAGGCTGTATGAGTGGACAATAGTTTTAGTTCAAGTCCACAAACTGGTTTAATATCCTAATGTGAACATAGATCAAGATATTCTCTGTTAATGGAGATCCCAGGGAAAAATGAAACACTGAGAAAAAATAATGCTTTTCTTTCCTAAATTATTAGGCATTCTACGAGGTAGACTCCATGTCTGCATGGTCTTTGTTAGCCTCTTTAAGGGTGAAGTGCTAGAAATGGTGGGGAAACACACAATCTTTTCTGCACTGATGAGGAGGACTTAGTAGAAGTTGAAAATACTGTTGTCTTTGTGACAAAGCCTCTCTGATCCAAACTTTACCCACAAGTTCTCAAGTCACAGTTTGAAATACTTTTAGGAATACTCACGAAGAGAAAACCCTGGGGAACAACTGTTTTCCTCATTTAACTTTTTTTGCCAGACATTTTCAATTTGCAATTTGTATTTTCTCATCATCCCTTAGGAAAGTGTTCTCTGGAGGAACATGAGAGAGTCTAGCTCCATAGGGATATTTAGGATTAAGCTATAAATGCTGACTGACTGGTGTACTGGAGTCTACTCCTGAGTTAATTTTTAGTCTTCATAGTATTATTTTAGTAAAGTTTTAAATAAATCCTTCACAGACAAGATAGAACCTTTCCTTCCAGTTTACTTCAACAAATTTATTGTGTGCCTTTCCCTGATTGCAACATCAACTTCTTATAAGCAGATACCCACAATTTCTAGCTTAATTTCAGATGGGTGCAAAGTCTCAGTGACCTACATAATAACGTAAATGACGATTATACACACAGCCAGGGCTGACCCATTCCAGGTACAGAATCCAGTGCTTGCCCTTCTGGAACTTCATATGGTTGGTGACTGCCCATCTCTCTAATTCGTTGATGTCTCTCTGCAGGGACTCTCTGCCCTTGAGAGGGTCAACAGTTCTTCCCAATGTAGTGTCATTAGCTACCTCAGCACTCCTTCCAGTCCTGCATCCAAGTTGTTAATGAAGATGCTGAAGAAAACTGGGCCTAAGATGGAGCCCTATGGAACCCCAATAGTGAACAGACACCAGCTGGATGTTACCCCACTCACTATAACTCTTTGTGCCCAGCCTGTGATACAATTTTTCAGCTGCTTCAGTTTGTTTAAGGCATTAGTCTCTGAGCTGACTCTGAATGGATTCAAGTTCACTCTCGGGCTACTTAAAATCATGATTTGCAAATGATTTGTGAATGCCTGAATGTGAGTATTTGTATGTATTTGAGAGAGAAAATACATGCATAGTTTTGTGAGATGACAAAGTTGCAAGGATCATCATAATCCTAGTAGACTAAACAATTGGTTGTCATGGATTTCTTGCTCTGACAGGCTTTGGATATCTTTTCAGTATTAAGCTATGCTGACATCTCAGCTAGAACTTGAAAAAAAACATCCCAGACATTTCTAGTGCTCAGATGAAAATATATGAGAAACTTCATTAAGCCTAGAGGCCTTGCTACCACTATTGATTTTATGTAAAAGGCACAGAGCTTTTTTCTTGCTTTCTCATATCTTTACCAGTAGCTGTAGTGACATTTACTGTAATTAAGCTTTTGCAGCATGTGATTTGAATATTCATAGTTGTGGGGATTATTCCTCTAAAAAAATATCCTTTCTCCAAAATAGAAAACATTTTAAAACATCACACTCTTATACACAAACAACTCTACTCTGGACAGAAACAATTTTTGGTTTACTGTGGGGATGTCATTACTGTGAGGTTAACATTCAAGGTGGAAAATTGCCACAACTATAAAACTGGTTTTTTTAAGGAAAAAAAGAAGTTTCTTATTCAGTCATCGCTTTTTGTAATGATTACATCAATCAAAGAAACATTAAATACAGAAAAATAATGCCAAATAACATTTTGATCCGAGGTATGACTAGCTCCAACATACTGAAAATCATAGAATCAAAACATTCTCCAGTGATTATTACCTCCTATAAGACATAGAGGAAGAACCAGGAGTGGGCAGAGATATGCCTCACAAGGTGGTAGCCTACTTTTACCTACGTACCTGCAAATATCTAAAGAAAAAGGGCAAGACTGTGGTAAATGATACCTCCAGAGCAGGAAGTGAGTTTAAGAGAGGGAGTGAGACTGATTCAATGTAGTTTTCAGCACTTCTTTAAAAGTTTAGTAGTTCATACACTAACTCAAATGCAGAGTAGTCCCTTAAGGCTATGTAACCAATTGCCACTAGATCTAGCTTAGTTTGCTACTATCAAAGATGATTGAGGTTACAAAAATGTTATTGTTTTACTGTTCCTGGAATATGCTGCATGTTGAGGAAATAAATGTTTTCTCAATGTAGTTTAAAAGTTGATTTATGTGGCTAATACTACACAGGCATTATGACCAACTCTGAAGTTAGGCTTATTAAAGGAAAAGAAGGAGAATAATTGTAAACAGACTGGCTAAACCTGAACAGCTGATTCTCATCACTGAGGATTATGCTCCACCACTGTTCAGCTTGATAATATTTTTGTAGCCACAAGCATTCTTTCAGTTGGTTCATCCGCTTTTTTCCCACAGCAGCTTAGCAGATACTGTTTTACAAGCAGGCGGTTCCCCAGTGTCTCTGTTGCTTGTAGTCACCCATTTACATTTAATTTATTGAGTTTGAAGTAATACTTTTTGCACAGAGTTCCAAATTCACCATTAGTTTATTTCTATCTATTCACTCCTTCTTTTCACCCTCCTCTGGAAACTTGCAATGTCTCCAAAGACACATGGGGTTGTTTTGATTGCTTTTTGGTTAGTCATCTGCCTCCAGGGTGATGCAGGTGTTATACAAAGAAGTAACTAGTCAAACACAAGATACGCTCCACTTAATTTTATTTAAAGCTGAGGCACATGGCAAAGATGTGCCCAAGGCAGGGGAAAACACTCACTTAGAGAGATACAAACTGGGACAGATACACATATTGGGTGCACAGCTGGCCATACCAGAAGGTCCTCTTAGGGTGGTGGTGCCTGGGCAGCTGAGACACAGTTTGTGCAGCCCCAGTTACCTTGCAGGAAGCCCTACTGTGTTGCCCTACTACAGCTTCTGGGGCTTAAGCTATACCTCTCCTATAAGCCTCTGGGACTGCCAAGCTCTTGGAAACTGACACCCTAGCATGTCAACCTGGCCCAACGGGGCTTCATGGGCTGGGCCTGCATTTTACTTGACCAGGGTGTTCAAAACATATTTCTGCTGCTCCTTGCTGACTCACTGCAGCCTTGATGAGTTTTCACTCATATGTCCTGTAAGCTACCAAAATTTACCTGAAGCTGAACAGCAGCACTAAGGGTTACTATCTGCTAATGTCTACCAAGTGCATTTGACTTCCCCTATAGTTCACAGAGAGAAATAGGTAATTTTTCTGCCTTTACTAAGTGTACATTAAAATGAGATTGGTATTATCCTAAGAGTGTGTTAGACTCTTAGCATAAAAAAAAAAAAGCTTGTAAAAATAGCTCAGCCACACGTGGTTAGTTCCAGGTGCCCCCAAGAGCCTCTTCAGAAGTCATCTGCAGTTCACAACATTTGGTGAGTGATGCATTAGAATACACAATATATCAAGAAATTACTTGAGTGAGTCATTCATTTCTTGTTATTCTGAGACACTGTCCTTCTGAAATCTATATTTAGGAAGTCCATATAATTGATTTTTCTACTACCTTTTTCTGTCTTTTCTCCTTTAACTGTTTCAAAATTAAAGCTGAAAGATTTACATTTGTGCAAGGATTACGGTCATTAGGAAATTGTGCCCTATGCACGTGGGTACTTAAACCTGTGCATTTGTACTTTTAATATCTCTCATATCAGACTTCATTGCACAAGAGCAAAGGAAAATAGAGGAGAATAGAGTCACACTATGACTTTCTCATGTTCTGCTTTATAGTTATGAAGAAAAGAAAGAAAAGGAAAGGGTCAATATATTTACTTTAAAACATTTTTTATTAGTTTTGTTCCCTGTAGTTGCCATACAAGATAAAAGCAACAGAAGACACTGGCTGTAATACTCATATTTATATGGAGAGAAATAACTTCTCTCTGTGGATTAATTTGTTTGAATAATAGTATGTAGAAGCTCCGTTTTTATTAAGTTGTTTTTTTTTTATATTTCCTGTGTATTTTAATGCTCAGTTCTTGTTCTGCATCACTAAAATAAATAAAAAACAAAGCTGAAAACTCAATTTGGAATATGTTTCACATTTTAAAGCAAATGACTAAGTTTGTCCTTGCATTAGAATTAATTAAGCATGTCTCTATTTTTGTGAAGCATGCATTTTCAGGGGAATGGTAGTATCTAGACATTTCAAACAAAACCAGTTCATAGCAAGATCAATAACATGGCTTTCTAATTAAGAAGTTCTTGTTATTAGTCCTCGCTATAATCAGTTTAACTCCTTTACCAGCAGGGGGCTCACGATTAAAAATTTGGAGAGTTTGAAATGCAAAAGCAAACTGCTGTCTCCTTGTTACAAAAACATATTGCTAAGTTGCTTGACATTTTAATACAGTAGACCATCAAAAGACATCCAGCAGTACTGCTGTTACACCAAAGGCTGTTAAAATGTATTGCTGGATGTCCCTCTAGGAGCCTTACTGATTACAGATATTAGATGATTTTCAGCTTAAAGACAGACCTAACATGTAACAGATGAAACAGCATGAGAGATACTAGAAGCACCAGGCTGTTTATAGTCCATCACTGTAGGTACGCTATTCATATGGTGGTGATTCTCTAGCACCCACTGCCTAAGGTTTCACAGGGCATGGGCCTTTTTCCAGTTAAGTGCAAAACCAGAAGGTGTTCAGCTACTGCACGAAAAAGTTTTCTGGGGTGATGGTAAAAATGTCTATGTCATTGTTATGGGAAAGAACTGTGTCTCGATTTTTTTAGTACAGATGGGTCTTTTTCATAGACTGTGGATGGAAAGCTTCCAGTGTCTTTGGATCTGCTTTAGTAAAACATAATTTAGTGCTGCTATGCTGGCAACCTAGTAATTAGCATCACACACAGAGTGAGCTTATTTGTCTCTCTGTGATAAACATAGTGTACACAAACAGAGGATACTCACATGAACATAAATATATGTTAACAGCCCTATAATAAAGATGAATTACTTTTAGCAAGTCCAGTAGCATGCAAAGTTTTTTCTGACCAGCCTGCAAGCATAGGTATATAAAGTAAATTGGTAAGCATTTTTGGTTAAAATGAAAATGTAAGAAAAAATATAAAGTATGTTAAGTAACATAAAACCAGTTTGACTATTTATTAAAGTAAAAGGGAAATACCAGTCCATTTCAGTGTGTTCTAATTTTGTGACAGTTTATCCTTTTCAAATCATGCCAATGTTTGATTGTTTGATCTGTGGACTGGACCAAAGATAAACTTAGACTCACTCAGAATTACTCTTTGTTTGTCTTTTAGCAATTAAATGTCTGTGTGTGTGTGAGAGAGAGAGAAATGGAAAACACTTGGAGATATTAAAATACAATTATTTAAATATATTTTTGAATTTCTGAAATTTTCCAATAGCTATGTCATAAAAGTAAAGGTAATTGAAAGAGTGAATTTAGAACCTAGAATGGGTAGTGGAAATATTTCATACAGTATGGCAGGGGTCAGAAACCTCAAACAAGATATAGAATCTATCTTTATGGAATTAATCTGATTTTTTTCTTTGACAGTAAAAGAGAGAGAGAAGATTTCAGTCTTTCTGCCATTGTCAAAGTTTATCCTCAATAGTACGCATTTGTCTCTACTGTTGATACTCTTCTTCTCTGCAGTAAATATTTAAATGTTCTTTAAAACAGCAAGGAAAAGCTTAAGTCTGTAGTCTGGTTGTCTAGGTCTATACCTATCTTCCAAACCTTACTAGAATGTCTATTAAATATTTAGTAAAGGTAGAGCAGAGTAGCTAGGGAAGACTGACAATAACCTATCTCAAAGAACACATAGGATAGTTGAGTATTGCCACGGTATATCTTGGCTGAGATCCCTGCAGAAATGCAAAGGAATTTTGTCACAGACTTTGGATGAATGCCCTAATCACTAGGTTATAGGATAAAGAAACAGTCATAGCCTGTGCTATAGGATTGCAACTCTTCTCTTGGTGTTTTTTCCTTACAGCTGGGGTGGCTTTTGTTACAAATCTTTCCAAAACAGAGCATTCCAACATAGGAAAGGAATTCATTCAGTTCCCCAGACACCTCCCTGCTTTGTGAAGAATTTTCATTAGCAGGGCATTTTTTTTCCCAAATAATTACAGATTAAACCTACAGAAAATAGTATCTGATCATTAAACAAGACTCCTGTGTGACTCAGATTTAAGATTTCATTTGTTTGTCTTAGTGTGAAGAGTAATAATTTGTACTTGACAAAATTCTTCTCAAACCAAGGAGTAATATTGGATTTTTTTAACATTATTTACAATACAAAATAAATAATAATATTAAAAAAATCTATTTCAATAGGTAAATCTTAATGTGAGTTAGAAAGAACAACAAATGTACAATTTTTAAAAAAAATCTAGGAACTTTGACATTTGTTTTAATGCCACTAGAGAATGAAATAATGTCTTTCAAAATCTCTAAAAATACAGGTATAACAAAAGTATGAAAGATTCCAGTTCCTGCTTGGACAACAGTCTATCTGTAAGGGCTCTCATGATTCAATTTTTTTCTCACAGCCAGACTAGAAACTGAAATTTTTATATCGCCCAATGATGATATGTATGTACAGGAATCCACGTTGTTTACAGAGAAAATGGTGTTCAGGAACTGAAGAACACTTCATGTCATGTGGAGAATTCAGAGTTCAGTGTCTCCACAAAAAAACATAGTTGGAAAGATAAAAAGGAAGTAAGAATACTCTATACTACTCACTGTCAAGGATAATGTTTTCCTTTCTTTTAAATTTTAGTTTATTTGATAATTTTAGCTACTATCATTAAGATACATCTCAGCACTTTCTTCACTAAGCTATAGAAATAGATGTCTTGAAGATTCCCAACTGCATTTAGTTTTCTAAATTTATAGTCCTATTTTTCTTTATCTATGCATTTGTGCTTCAATTTGACAATAGCCATATTTAAGTGTATACACACAGCTGCCACTCTAAATTAAAAAAAAAATCGATTTCCACCTGTTGAAAACAAAAAAAAAATCTTTTCTATTCTTACTCACTGTAAGACTTTTTTTTTAATCAAAAACCAACAGGTTTTTTGTCACAGCTGTAATAGATACTATCATTTACTGTTGTTTTCAGCAGTTTCTAGATCTTTTCAGAATCATTAGGTTCAATTGTTTTCTTTCTCAGATGTACAGTTGGCTGAATTAAAACATATTCTGTGCAAATATGTTTATTTCATGAAGCAGTCCATATTTCTATAAATAATTGCCTTATTGACTATTTTCTTCCTTTTCTGACAATCTTTTCCACTATAATTTTTATCAACACTACATTTAGATTTTTTACTCTGGATCATTGCTGAAATGCTGAAAAAGATAAGGCTAATCCTGATGCACCTCAACTAGAAACTGCTACTAGACTGCACTTTCCTGATGGTGACTCATATTAAATCTACCAGCAGACTAACAGAATCACAGTATCACTGTAAGATTGAAGTTGGAAAGGACCTCTGGGGGTCGTCTTGCCCAACTTCCCTGATCAAGCAGGGGCACCTTAAGACAGTTGTCCAGGACCTTCTTCAAACAGCTTTTGCATATGTCCAAGGATGGAGATAGTGTAACCTCTCTCATCATGCTGTGACAGTGTTTTGTCATCCTCACAATAAAACCAGTGTTTTCTGCTCTTCAGGAAGAACTTTTTGTGTTTCAGTTTGTGCCCATTGCCTCTTGTCCTGTCACTGGACAATACTAAAAGATCTTGGCTTCATTTTCTTTACACCTTCCCTCCAGATACTTATATACATTGATCAGATCCCCTTAATCCTTCACTTCTCCAGGCTGAACAATCCCAGCTACCTCAGCCTTTTCTCATAGAAAAGATGCTCTATTCTTTTTTTTTTTTCTTGAGATGTCTTTAGCAGCACCAAAGGTGTGCTGTTTGAGTCTGCAGTTTCTTGCTCAAGATCCTTCATAATCTTGGTAGCCCCTTGCTAGACTCTCTCCCATATGTCTATGTCTCTCTCATAGTGATGAGCTCCAAATTGGACAAAGTACTCTAGGTATCACCATTCCTGAATGGAGGAGAAGAATTACCTTACTTGTCCTTGTGCTTGCATTTCTTGAATTTCAAAAGGTTTGTCCTTGTTCAGCCCTCCAGCCTGTCAAGCTCCTTCTGAAGAACGAGCCACTCCTCCCTGTTTTGTTTCAGTTGTTGAAGAGGCACTCTACCCCTTCACAGAAGGCACAGATGAGTAAGCCAAGCAATACTGGACCCAGAATCAACTACTGGGGGGCACATCGAGTTACAATCCTCCAAACTAAACTCAGAGTCACATATCACAACCTTCTCATACCTGCTATTTAGCCAGTTCTCAATTCACCTCACCATCCACTCATCCGGACTGCACTTCCTGAGCTTGCCAAGGAGGATATCATGGGAGACAGTGCCAAAAACCTCACTGAACTCCGGGTAGACAACACCCACTGCTATCCTCTCATCTATCTAGCCAGTTGTCCCATGGTAGGAGGCAATCAAGTTGGTTAAGCATGATTTCCCTTTGGTGTATCAATATTGACTCCTCCTGTTCACCCTCTGTCTTCCAAATGCTTAGAAATGCTTCCAGGATAAGCTGTTCAATTACCTTTCTGAGGATTGAGGTGAAGTTGAGTGGACTGTAGGTCTCTGAGTCCTTCTTCCTACAGCTTTTGAAGACTGGAGTGACATTTACTTTCTTCCAGTCCTCAGGCACCTCTTCTATCTGCCATGACCTTTCAAAGATGATTGTCATTTTACTATGACATCATGTATGTTATCCTCTACCTGTTTTATCAAACATATTACACTTACATAGCTCTCTTTATCTGCCAAATCTGTTCTTTCAGTCCCTGAAATACATACCTGTTTGATACGCCATTCTCCACAAAACCTTCTACCATTCTGTAAGTGACTATTGTACTACATCTTTCAGCATTCTGTGTTGAAATTAAGAATTTCAGTCTTCAAGGAAGGAAATTGTCATATTCCACATTCTGCATGCAAACTACAAAGCAGTAAACCAGTACAGATTTAAGGTTTTAAATAGCGAATACTCAGAATAAACTATTTGTGAATAGTCTACAGCCTGGCAATTATTCATGCAAATTAAATAATAGGAAAGATTCATTATTAATTATTCAGCCAACTCTCTTGGATGAGTGTGCATGTAATAATTTATTAAAATCTTTATAGTATATTGAACAAGTGAAATGCTATATTTACTTGGTATAGAAGATGATGGTATGCTAGGAGTGGAAAATGTTCAAATGAATGAAATGAGAAAATGTATAATTTAAAATAATCATAAAGTCCTTTGAGACACAAATAGAATGATGGAATGAGTATGTGTGGATATACAAATTCAATTCTTATAAATAATATTTTATGATGTAGTTCCAGATTAAAGAGCAAAGTTTGGTGAAATGATATCAGAAAATAAGTCATGACATTTTTTTAGTTGAAGATTCAAATGAAAAAAATATGTAGCTTGAATAGTTTAACTGAAGCTTGAGAAAAAATATATTTATCATTATTTTCCTAAACTATGTTGAAAAACAGTGTTTCTAGAACTTATGAAATATAGTGTATTGCACAAGAAATAATATAATAAATTCAATCTCTATTTTAAAAAAATATAAATAAAGATTTCCTTGCTTTTTCTGTCATATATTTCCAAAATACCAAATGTGTGCTGTCAGAAAAAGAAATAAAGTACATTTTAACAGGCAGAATTTTTTTATTTCTGTGCTGAATGAAAACAAACAAACAACCATCAGCAACTCCCTCCCTCAAATCCATTGACCAGATAGTTGAAGCCACAAACTTATCAGCCGTTTCTTCAGGTAAGGAAATTCTCCCCAGCTCCACTCCCAACCCCTTCACTTTGAGTCGACAAGTTCAGAAAGATTTGCTTTATGCCCTAGAAGATAGAAAACATGTGAGATATGTGCTACTAAGAGAGTTAGATTATTCTGAAATGTTATTAAACAAGCATTTAATTAATTTGAAAGTGACATTTCAGAGAGAGGATGGAACTCTGCCAGGTGGACAGAGCAGGACTTCAGATTCTTTCCCACTACTCATCTGTATTTAACGGACCACCTAAATATTACAAGTCTGCAACAGATGTAAGTTTCCTCTGGAGAAGATTAGTACAGAAAAAAAAAAAAAGGTTCTGGAATTGAGATTAAAAATCACTTAAATTGTGTCTATACAGTCTTGAAAAATGATAAAATTCCTGGGCATCACTCTATTTAGCTGAAATCTTTCCAGATGTGCCTGACTAATCAACTCCAGCCAAATTCACTTTTGCTTACAGAAATTCAGACAAGTAAAAATTCTGAGATAAAACCAACTCCCTCAGCAGTGCAGCTGTGGAAGGTTTCTTCTTTTGACCAAAAAGTCTTTTTAATCATGTTCAGGTAGTATGTAAAATCTTATAAAAAGTACACACCTCTAAACCTATATATATATTAATATTTATTATATTTTATATGCATCTATATGACTATGCTTATATATTCTGGCTAAGTAGAAGTGTCAAGAATCCTTGTCTGCTTTAGCTGTTATAAGAGGCAAGATATGGGTCTAGATATGGGTCTAGATTGATTTTTGAACTGAATCAGTGTGACTATTCTTATGTTCTGATCCTCAGGGTCTACTCCCAGCTCCATGGTAAATCATGTTTCTCTTTGAAGTTACTCTACCACTAGTGCTCCACGTGTCTCAGTTTAAGAGTGGTTTCCCAAGTGACTATCTTGCAGGCAACTCAGATCTAGATGCAGAGTTATCTCTTGGGTGATTCAAACCCTAATAAAATTCTCTGATCTCAAGTGCAACAAAAACAAAAACCAAACCAAACCAAACCAAAAAAAAACCAAAAAACCCAAACCACAAAATGAAGAAACAACAAAAAAAGAGCAAATACAAGATTAAAAAGGTGTAAAAAAATCTTTAGTCAGCACTTCTTTTATTTTTTCCAGATATTTCCTAGAGTGGCTGTACTTCAGAATCCATACAGATTAGAAGAAGATAGAGAAAGCATAAGCAGGCAACTATTTTGAATTGTTTCATATTAATCCCTTTCATTGCTTCAAAAGAGTCTTCATTACTGATAAAATGGTAAATTTATTTTTTGTTTCTTTCATTTGGCGGAAAAACTCCTAAAAATATGTTTCCTCCATTTTTTTGTAAAATTTCTCAGTAATATGCTTAGGTATAACTTCAATGTTCAAGAATGCAGTATTTTGACTAAAGTAAGTTATAAAATATAAACCTTAGTTAGACTGCTAAACCGGTTGTGTCTTGATTACTTTAATAATTAGTTTTATCATCATAATTACTATAATAATGGAATGTGTAGTTTCTCCCAACACACAATTTGTCTTTATGAGGAGACGGCCATGCAGTTTTCTCCACAATGTGAAGAGTGAAGTGCAGTTCACAAAAGCTAAATTATATTTGCCTAATGGCACAGAAAACATTTGTGTGAGGACAGGATAAAAAAGACATAATTTTGTTTTTCCTAAATCTAGTGCTCTTTCTATTAACCTTTATGTCAATCAAAATATTTAAAATATATGAATCTACATTGTTGCAAATGTATTTTTATAGTTAGACTTTTTTTTTTTTTCCCAGTAGAGAAGCAGGCATAAAAAATGCCAGAAACTGTGCAAAAGACATCAGTGTACCAGAAGAACTTTAGGCAAAGTCATGCATACCATGACCAGTATTTAAGTGCACATTTAATCCAGACCCAGTCAACACTTAGTAATGCTGCTTGAGTCCTGCAGGCCAGAACAGTTCCAGCAGCTGTAGACCTATACGTACTTACAGATAGAGGGGAAATTAAAACTCAAAGAAAGAGAGTGAACCCAGAAGAATAAGTATTGATTCTTCATATAAATATTTTATTATATGAGATGGTTCTAACAAAATTGTTTTATAATCCCATAATAAGGTGGCAGTAGTAGCTTAAAATGTTATAGCATATGCCCAGAAGAGTAGCTATTTCACATATAACAGCACTGGGGGAAAGTAGAGCCAGCCAAATAATGTTTGTCTCCTTATATACTTTCACTGTCAGTTGAAAAGTCTAAAAAGAGATCTAAAGGTAGGCCAGGATAATTTTAGGTGTTTCTTGCCACCCCTCACCTGACAAAATTGCAGCTCTAGTGTGGCAGCAGTCTGATGCAGTAGTGAGTGCAGTTGGTTTGCCACGGGCAGACTGCCTCCCCTCCCTCACATTCCTGCTTCTTCCCATGCGCCAGAGAACATAAATCTTACTCTATAACTATAATAAAATCTCAAACTGAGCTGAGACCCAGTTTCTTATCAGGACCAAAGCTCTGCTTAGCCCAGATGAGAGAAAGGGGAGAAAATAAAGTGGTTTTTAAATCTAGTTAGTGACAATATTTATTATTATTCTTCTTAGAAAATAAGAACTGACAGTGAAGTATTTGAAACCCCGTAGGGTAATAACTTTCTCAGGCTTCAGAAACACCATGCAGTTGCTATAAATCAAAATGCCGTGTGTTTTCATTTCCTTTCCTGTAATTAAAAGTTTGCTTTGATGTTTAAAAGCACCAGTATACCCAAGAGTAGAGTAACTAAAAAGTGTTCATATTTGACGCTTCTGTAAAACAATGCAATTTATCTCTTTTTAATAACAGAAATTAAAAAAAACCCACACAAAAACCAGAAAACAAAACAAAAAAAAACCCCACACCCAAGCTAGCTAGTATTTAAAATCTTTCTTGCAAAATGCTTGCTATAACTAGTCCTTCCTTACAGACAGCAACAAACCACAAGAAGTGAAAAATTGGAGCAGAACACCAATTAAACATCTTGTTTAGAATTACAAAATAGATTGTAAGAGCTTGACAAGCTAAGGAAAGGACACATTTTAATTAAATATGTAGGACAGGAAAGACTCTGGGAGGAGTTGCATGAAACTACAGTGAAACTCTGCTAGACAATTATGATATTCTATACTGCATGTGATAAAACAGGTTGATTTGGTAGAGTCCTATTAAACTGCACGATCTGAGAGTGCCCCTAGGTTCTGGACTCTGGCTGTGCCTCACCTCCATGTTCATGGGGCATTTTTCCCATCCTTCTTTCTTGGTATCCTGCGAGGTGAAACCCTGACACAAGTCAGAAGACAGCAATGATGAGCTCTGGCTGGTTTACCTATCTGTGGAACAGGTCTTACTAATTCAGTGTATGCAGATCATGATGCAAACAACAGAAAAGAGATGGTCTTGGTTTTAATGAAGACAGTTTCATATATTACATAACTTGGAATTAAAGACTATGTAATATGGAGAGGGGCTGAGACAGATGGGACTGTTTAGCCTTGAGAAGGCTCTGTGCAGGTCTGATCAATGTGTATAAATCTCTGATGGGAGGGAGTGAAGAAGACAGAAACAGACTTTTCTCAAAGGCATCAAATGAAAGAACAAACAATGGGCACACAGCGAAATAATCAAAATTCTTCCTAAGCATAAACAATTTTTTAATTTTTTTTTTTTTTTTTTTTGGTGTGAGAATGTTGAAAGACTACCATGGGTGGCCCAGAGAGGTGGTGGAGTCTCCACATTCTCCATGCTTGGAGATATTCAAAACCTGCCTGGATTAATCCTTAAGCAATCTGCTTTATCTGGTCTTGCTTAGAGCACAACACTGGGCTAGAGGGGCTTTCCGACCTCAACCATTCTCAGATTCTACAGTTCTGTGATATTAATACATATATGTTTATATATATTCACACACATGTACACACTAATATGTCATATATCATATCCATTTCTAAATATATGCATACATATAAAACTGTGTGTCGTTTAGTCATTTTTAATTACCCATGATGTTGCTGTTATATATGGGAAAATTCACCCAGAGGAGGCTTGCATTTGTTAGCATATTTTCTGTTTCTATCCTACTATATAATTTTCAGTAAAAGCTCTCTATTAAAAGTGACTGGCTCAAGAGACAGCGAGTAACATTAGCAACAAACAACATCTGTGTGTGATTGTGTGCGTGGGTGGACCTCACAGCCCTAATTCACAGAATGACTGAAAGGAATTAAAGATTTAGACAGAAAATTTATGGACTAAAATAAATAAGTGAATGTTGGGAAAAGTCTTCAGAAACAGTGCTCTTGCTTGCTGGAATGTAGCTAATTTTCTTCAAAGCAGCCCTTACAGTGCCATATTATATATTTGAGACCAAAACGGTGTTGCTAATATACTGGAGTTTTAGCTATTGCTGAGCAGTGTTTGCACAGCATCTATTTTTCACTCTGTCTCCCCCCATAAGTAGGCTGGGGGTAGACAAGATGTTGGGAGGAATCACAGGCAGAACAGCTGACCCCAACTCACTCAGGAGGTCTTCTGGTGAGATATGAAGAGTCATTGTCTGTCTTTTCCTTCCATTATTTGACTGCTTTCCACCCAACTCCCTCCCCAACTCCTTTCTTGTGAGGTTGAAGTAAGTTAGCATCTGATGAGTGCTTAGTAGTGCTTAAAGGGTGACATTAGATAAGATGTTAGGAAGAAATTCTTTACTGTGAGGGTGGTGTGGCACTGGAACAAGTTGCCCAGAGAAACTGCGGAATCCCCATCTCTGGAAATGTTCAAGGCCAGATTGGATTGAGTTCTGAGTAACCTGATTAGTGGAACATTACCTGACCATGGCACAGGTGTTGAAAGCAGATAACCTTTAAGGTCACTTTCAACCCAAATCATTGTTCTATGATTAGTAGCTGGACAAGGTCAACCTTTCACAAACATGTAAGGACAACATACACTTGTCACCAGCTATTTTTCTCCTCATATGTGCCCTTCTTGTTCTTTAGTACCTGATGATGTGGATGTGTATATTCATTCTCAGGCTGTGATTTTATGTTTGAACTAAGTCTGGATGTATTATTTCTGACTGAACTTCAAAGAGAACTAAGTCTGTGTGTATTATTTCGGACTGAATTTCAAAGAAAAGGTACCATTCTAAAAATACAATGAAAGCAAAATTCAAAATTTATTTTATTTGAAAAAATTCAAGGATTTTATCTATCTCTAGTGTGATTTTGTACAATTTAAACAAGAGTCTAGAAGATCAGCTGATGTCAAAGTTTAACTAAGCTAATAATAGTTGCATATTTTTACTTCTCTCCCAGTTAATTGTTTTGTAGCATGACAAGAATTTGTTAACAAAATATATTGGTTTCCTCAGGTTCTTGTTGAACTCAAATTACACTGGAGCTGCAACTAATTGGCAGTTTCAGCAGGGATGAAGAGGGTTGAAAAGAAATAGAAAATGACAAATTTTTATCTCACCTTTAAAAACAGGCTCCTGAGCGTTTGAGACCAACAGCAGGACACCAAAAATACAATTATCTGGATTGTACTGGAATTGGTCTGTGGATAAAAAGAGGATTTTTTTTTTCTGTCAAGTCTATCAGTATTGGAAAAATACAGCTTAAGAAATTAAACAAAAAAGAAAAGGAGCTGTAAAGTTTTGTGAGCTATCAAAACACAGAGTTTTGTTTTCTGGAATTTTTAGTATTCTGATGAGCCGGTGACCAATGACCTTCTGCACAAAACAGCACTCCATGGGTGAAGGCACAAAAGGCCTTTATTCACCCGGGGCTCGGGTTTCTATAGAGTTTCGAGGGAAGTTTCCGGAACTTGGACACGACTGGACAGGAACGGGGGCGGAGTGTGTAACCGGGCAACCGAACAGCCAATCAGGGGCAACTCGCCAAAGGCGGGAAAATGAACCAATGGGGAAGCAGGGTCCAGGACAAAGGCGGGAAAACTGTGAGGGGGCAGAAGTCAACACGGAGGGGGACCGGGGATAAAACAACAAGGGAACCGCCATGTTGGGGATCAGCCTCAGGGGTGCACATACGGAGATAACCATGGGGAAAACCATAAACAGGGGAGGTTCTGCTTTCTACAAACTATTATATACTAGTGTGTTGATCCCTTTATGAGCAATCGTATGCAGGATCAAGAAATGTCCATAAGCAATTAAAGTTCAGTCCTTTCTTCAAACCTCTGCTGTTCATGTCCGAAGCTCCACAGTCTCTGCTTGGTCCTTGGCTGCTCCATCCTCGTAAGTCCACTTTTGAAAGTTTCTTTTCCACTTCTCATAGCTATCACATTTTCCCACAGAATTTTATTTTATTTTCTCCTAACATATTCCAGTTCAGAAATAAATTGAATGTAGCTATAGTTTTGTAGATGTATCCTGTATGAAATCCTTCTGAAATACTCTAATTTCTTTCCTGGAACAAAGCATTCTTCAAAGTCACCATGAACAGATAGATTTCTTAATAAACCTAACACTAGTGTAAGATTAAAGCTTTCCTCATTATTAGCCATGAATAAAAATGCATTGTTTGGTCAGATCAACCATCTGAACTGTAAGAGCACTATGCAAAACTAATTGTCTAGATGTCATCCATGGCTACTGAAAGGATTAAATGGATAAGTCATTGTCTGTGAGCCTTTTTATTTTTTCATAAACCAGAGAGCACCTTATGATAACATAGAATAATAAAAATTCAGCTCTGTGGGAGAGTTTTATGTGTTTATATATATGAAAAGTTACATATACAACGCATGAGTGTAAGTATTTCAACATTTTTTCTAAAAACATGAGAAAATGGGAACTTTTATTATTTAAAATCATATCTGTTGCCCTTTTGTGATCAATGTAAGGTTACTAAGACTTTTGTCTGCAAACATGAGAGTTTATTTATGTACCTTTAAAAAAATTTCCTTAGAAACTTCTGGATTTGGCTTAACTATAAGGGATCTGAAATCCTATATGGTGGGCAGACCTCTCCATATATTTCTCAGATCTCTACTGAGATGCCATGCAATATAAAGGTATATATTAAAGGATATATATTAAGGGTATATGTTAAATACACATAGATACCTATTAAAATAATGGTTATACAGATATAGAAAATATTTAAATATAATATAAAATATAAATTAATATTAAAATAATATAATATATAGAATATACTAATATACAATAATATAATCTATGAAATACACATATATTACTTGATATTTGGGAGATTGAGGAATCCAGGAATAGAATCTGAAGAATAAAATTCTAAGAAGACAACTCTAAGTAGTTTAAAGAAAGGTGGTGCTGGTATTTCAGACCCCTACAGACTTCTCTGACCATATCTACATTGCATTCTAGTTCAGATGTATGTTACACTTGCTATGAATATCTGGTGTAGCACAGAATTAACTAAGAGAGATGAATCTTTGATAGAGTAGAGTGAAAAAAAATAAATCCATGTGATTCTTTGGTGCGAGGCAGAAATTAGCCATTTTCCACCAATATTTGCTATTTACATTAGTTTTTTGTTTATCATATTTTAATTTGTTTATAATTTGATTTTCCATAACCTTTCTCTCAATATTTATCAACTATGATTTAAGAATGTAACATGGAAAAACTGTTCTGAAAGTATTTCGTCCAGGTTGGTAAAAATATTTTTTCTTGTCACTTAAGTGATAAAGCTTAGTATCAGAGATTTCCATTTTAAGTTTGGTTAGTGTTATCTGAGAAAGGAGTTGCTGGGTACCGTTAACTGCTAGAGATCTCAAATGTATTAGAGTCCCAATGAAATTCAAACTCATTGAGTTTGCTAAACCAAAGCTTGTATCAAAAAGTCATTGACTTTTAAGTCATATCTTAAAAAACTAATTTTCTCTTCTTACTAGTAGAGGCACATTCAAGGTTTGTGCAGTCCCACTTTGGAATTTCATCCCAACCAGCTTCTTTAAGAAATCTAGTGTCATTCAGAAATAAATGCTTACAGCAGCACTTGTGATACCTGAGGCTGGCATCAGTATGTTCCACATCTGTGGGCTGAGTATACAACAGTGACAGAAAACTCTCTATGTTGATTGCACTTTTACTGCTTTAAATACACACATAAATCACTGTATAATTGATATTTGGGACATATATAATAGTTTGTTGTTGCTTACTATCACTAAAAATTATATTTATCAAAGCTGATGACCTTCTAACAAAAGTTAAATTAAAATAACCCTGCCCCAAATGGGGGAAAAAATCAGAACACTAAATTAAGACAAGTACCTTTTGCTAAAACATCTAAATGCTAGCTTCAGTAATTTCTTTACCTAAAAAATACCTTGAGTTCTGCAGTACATGAACAATAAATTTCAGCAAAAATGTGGGGTTTGTAAGATGAAATTTACACTTGCCTTTAACTTGTAAATACTTCCTTGATTAAATATTGCATAGTCAATGACATTACAGATATGACTCATAAAACTTCCTCAATAAATCATACCAAAACATTAAAGCTTAAAATTATGAACTGCATAAATCCAACATTTGTCATTTGTATCTTAGTTTGCTTATGATTTAACTTAAACTATGCAACATACAGGACTTTATAGAAGTAAACTGAACACAGTAATTATACCACTATTATTTTTAGTAATTACTAGCTTTGTGCTGATTTGTGGAGAAGAGGCTGGCAAGAAAGGTTCATGTAATTCAAATTTCTCAGATGTATCTGTTATTATGGGTCACAATAGAAATGTTGTACATTTTTACCAAGGTTGGAGAAAATTCTTCCTGAGTAGTTGTGTGAGCATGTGCCATTTGCCACCTGGATCCAAACCCATCCATACAGGCTTGTAAGGTTCAACTGATTATTTCTGAAATTCAATCATACTTGAGAGTCAGTATCTCAATCAAGGATTCTTGTTACTCAGGAAGCACTTAGTTCTTTTTGTAGGTCTTCCAAGTCTCTTGTCTGTGACCAGATGGGCATGTTCTTCTCACCTATCCTATTTTTTTTTTGTTTTTAATTTGTTTCATGTAGAGCTGTGATTAACCAGTTGTCCCTATCAGTGCAAGGAAACATTGCAAGGTGAATCCAGCAGGCTTTACGTTTTGCTGCTGTTCCCAGATGTACTTCTTGTAGCATTGAAGAAATAAGCACAGACTTTTGCTCACAAGCTTAGTACGTATAGCAAATATCTAAGGGAAGAGGTATCATGTATTTTGCTGCACACATGCTCTTCAGACCCAGAGGGATTTCTGTGCACATATGGGGAAATAACGTGCTGAAACAACATTTTCCTACATTTATTCACATTTTTATTTTTACTTCTTATACGTTGGGCATAGAAATGTATTAATTAGTCTTTATTTATGGTAACTGAGGCACTATAAGGCACACGTAATTTTTAGCGTGACATGGCAGTGCAAGTGCAGGACTACAATTTAGTGCATTAAGTGTCATTCAATCTCAGTGGAAAATAAAACTGAGATACTGGAAAGCAGTGCCATAAAAAGGGACCTGAGGGCCCTAGTCAATGGCAAGTCAATATGAGTCAGCAGTGCCCTGGCAGCCAGGGCCAACTGTGTCCTGGGGGGCATCTGGCAAAGCATCGCAAGCTGGTCAAGGAAAGGGATTGTCCAGCTCTGCTCTGCACTGGGGCACCCTCACCTTGAATATTGCGTGCAGTTTTGGGCACCACAGTATAAGAAATACATTAAGCTACTGGAGAGTGTCCAAATGAGGGCAATGAAGATGGTGAAGGGCCTTGAGGGGAAGCCAGGTGAGGAGCGGCTGAGGTCACTTGGTCTGCTCATCCTGGAGAAGTGGAGACTGAGGGGAGACCACATTGAAGTCTGCAGCTTCCTTGTTAGGGCAAGAGGAGGGGCAGACACTGATCTCTTTTCTGACCAGTGAGGGAACCCAGAGAATGGCCTGAAGTTGTGTCATGGGAGGTTTGGGTCTGATATGGAAATGAGTTCTTCACCCAGAGGGTGGTTGGGCACTGGAACAGGCTCCTCAGAGAAGTGGTCAAAACATGAAGCCCGACAGAGTCCAAGAAGCATTTGGATGACACTCTCAGGCACATGGTGTGACTCTTGGGGAAGGTCCTGTGCAGGGCTAAGGGTTCAACTTGATAATCCTTGTGGGTCCCTTCCAACTCAGCCCATTCTGTGATGTAAAATCATAAATGTGTATTTCTGAGGAACAAGAGTGAAAAGGACTTTGCAAGATGGACACTTTTCCTCTCAGACTCAGTATACAACAGATTTGGATAAAAGTTGAGAGAACTATCAGTTGAGACTTGGGGCTTTTTTTTTTTCCTGTTCTAAAAATAACAGTAAGAATTCTTTAATTCTATTAAGAAACTAAGGAATAAATAGTAGTACCTGTAGCAAGCAATGGAATGGTTGAGACTCAGATGATACTGAAACATTTGACTGCTTTTTAGTGAGAACACTCATTCATCAATAAGTTATTTTTTTTACTGTGATGATGAGGAATATGCTCAAGGACTTCCTGTTTTATCAGTAATCTCTGCCTTTATAAAACTTGACATTTACTTTACATTTTAATTATGACTGGAAAAAGTAGTACTGAAGCTGTTGGCTATTTATCAGTGTTTACAGGTATGAGAAAGTTTCTGGACAGTTCACATTATAAAGATTAAAGTAGCTGTTTATAAATACTTTTAGTGATGACTGGATTCTGGATGGATTTCTGGAATTGCATAGAGATGTTTGTGTAGGTTTCTGTCTGTTATGGTTATAGAGAATACTTTTAATAAGACTCAGACATTTTTCTACTTTGTTTTTTTATACTAAATCTTTGATAAAATTTCTAATTTGGAGTAAAATCAAAGGAATACAAATTTTGAAATATTTATAGACTCTAAGTTTCAGCCCACATTGCACATTATAAAGGTTAAGATTTAATTTACAACATATAAAATATAGAGCAAATGGAATAATTTTTCACACTCTCACATTTTGTTTTCAATGTTAAAACTAAATAGCTCTTATTCACTTTATCAGATTTTTTTCTCCTCATTCTGAAGTAACCAAACTGCAAGTTTTCTTCTTAAATATCTTTAAGTCCTAAAAAAAAGTTGAATCTGAGGTTTTTCTGGTTTTTCTTTCCTTTTTTTTCTTTCTTAAAATCTGTCTGTCTAATTTATGGTCAGGCATCCAGATTCCGTCCATTCAAACTAGCTCTGAAGGTGAGAGTTGTTTGTTATTTGTTATTTTGCTTCATCTGTTGTTTCCTCTTGTCCCCAAGAACTGAAAATATATAAATACAATTATATATAGTACTAGTAGTCTTTTAGACTCTTAGTCCTTTCTTTTCTGACTGTTCTTGCCTTACCTCAGTCATCTAAAGTTGCACCTGCTGCTTCTGTCTTTTTTCCCTCAAGGACATTTATTTATTTTGTGTTCATTTGTTTTTTTTCTGTTTTCTGTCTTCAGTAAGTTTTATTGAGAAGGCACTTGTCTACTTTCACACTTACAGTTTTCTCTTGGCCTTGTCACCTCAGAAGGACGTGATGCTGAGGTCAATAACAGACAAGAGAAATACTAGCCATCTTGCAAAATTGATAATTTTAAATAATATGCCAATAATGGATCTTAAAAGAAATGAGATAGCCAAAGCCTTCATGTGCACTGAAAAGCTGATGGTAAAAAAATGTCATCACAGTTAGGTAGAACTGCTCCAGTTAAATTCCTGCTTAAATTCCTGCTGTAACAATGAACCTACAAAGAAATAGACTGTCCTCATTGTACCAGAACCTCTTCATAATACTACATAGAAAAGCTTGGGGTAAGGTAAGTATTAGTTATTAGAAAACTAGTGGTTTAACTGTAGCTCTAATACCATTTACAGATAGCAAACTTTAATAGCTAAAAATATGCCTACGTGCAAAAGAACAAAAATACAGTATTTTATAGCATTAGAGTTTCAATTCCTTCCTCCACAGTTCAGTGGAAAAAAACCCCACACCAAAATTAGAAATACAACAATGCCCTTGCAGGTACACACAATTTGTTATTGCTTGACAATATCAGTGAATTTAAACTGAATAAAGAATTCCTTTCCTCTAGAAAAGAACTACTGTATGCCTTTTTTAAAAAGTGGGTATATTTTCTGTTGGGATATGTCAGCTTACTAAACGTGAATTTTTCCATGAGGTGAAATGTAAAAAGTAAATCTTACAGAGGGGAAAAAAAATACAGAATGAAGAAAACAAAATAAAAGAAAGATAGAAATTTCTTAGCATAGAGGTGCCAATACTTCAAACTTTGAGGCATTCACTTAGAGTAGTGATAAGTCCAGACTGATAACGAGGTTCCTTGCTGTGCTGAGATCACAGCAAATGATTTTGTATGTGTCAAGCAAGTGTTGCTATTAGTTGTTAATTCTGGCATGAATCTCTTCTCTCATGCACTTTGTTTAAAATGGCTTTAAGAATACTCTACTATGTTCTAGGGAAGTTCTGTCATTTGACTTTTTGACATACATTTTTGAAAGGCCTTTGTAAAAGCATGTGGAAGGAGAGTGTGTTCTCCTTTAAGGGTATCTGGTCAAGGACGTTTTTCAATGTAACCAATGGGTAATAAGATGTAATGGCTGGGATGGAAGTAAATTTTTTCAAAGCAGCTGGGATGAAAATAAGGAGATGATTGGTGACAGCCAATTTCACTACGGGCAAATTGTGCCTTAAAAATTTGGTGGCCTTCTACACTGGGGCTACAACATTGGTGGGTTAGGGAAGAGCAACTGATGTCATCTACTTTGTGGCTGTGGGACTGGCCATATCTTTGTCTTGTATGTGTCTGCGTGTGCATGTCCCTGGGACACATTCTCAGCTTCACTATTCTTTGAGATGCAACCAGGAAAGCTCCAGGCATTTCCCTCAGCCTGGGCATAGGCCATGGCTCCCCTAGGGCAAGGGATTGGGTTCCAGCCACCAGGATGGACAGGTCCTGCTCTGAATCATTTGGAGAAAGGAGTAACACTTCTCCATCTCTTCTAGATGACTTCATAGTATAATATTAGAAAACATCTCCTTTTGATGATGTGTTCTTACAATTAGGCACACTATTGATAAAAAAATATACTTCGAGAAATATATAAATTTAAAATATCATGCTGTGCAAAGGCTTACATTAATTCAAGCTTTATTTTAAGAGTAAAGAAAAACTGCTTAGAATTTACTTTACATTTTAGAGGAGATTGTAGAGCTTATTCCTACAGTTCTTAAAATGCTCTGTTTCATGTGAAAAGTTATCAATCTCATTAAAGGCTTTCACCGGCATTTCTAGTTATTTCTCAACAATATATATTGTTAATTTGTATTGTAATTGCTTTTTCTGTACTTATCTCTTTCAAGACAGAAGCTTTAAACTGGTATCCATTTTCCCCCAATTAGCACAGAAAACACTAAATAGTGAGACATCCCTGTTTTAGACCTTTGTAATGTTCCCTTCCTTCCTTCCCCAAGCCTTCTCATACAAATCTACCCTTGAAATTATACTGTTTATTAATTATATTCTTTAAGTGTACTTCATACCTCCAAAGGTCTTTTCTGTCTTGAGACATACTATAATGGTACTGTTGCATGAACTAGCAAAGGCCCTCAAAATATAGAATAGATATGGAACACCTTATGTTTGGTTTAGGCTTTCTCATTTTTGGACAGATTCCATGCCACTTTATATATGGCATTTCTAATGAAATGAATGGAATCTCACTGGGAGTTCTGCACATAGTTTAGCAAGAGATGATCAAAAATGAGGAAAACATAAAATACAGTGAAGCAGAGTACTTAGATTAACAGTACAATAAAATGTGAAAAATTAGGCCATCACAATATCATATTTATCTGTATATTATTCTGTCACTACACTTCTTCTTTATAACATTCAAGGGGATAACACAATATATTTCCCAATAATTGAAGGAGGTCAGGTGCAAACTGAAGTCAGTCTTTTATAAATTATAATCGTTTTCCTTCAATAAACACATCTTATTTCAAGGGGAAAAAACAGGTTATATAATATAAACAGAGTTCCTTTTTTCCTTGCATTTGAAGGTCTACTACTAACCAGTCTAAAGAAGATCATGCTTAGACTTTTTCTGTAGAATCATGTTTGGACAAGCTTTAACTCATATTTCTTTATGGCTCAGTTAACACTGAGACCTTTTCCTCATAGGCCACATAAAAATTCATTCTTATCTTTGAAGATCCTTCAAAGCTTAGTAATGTTCAGATCTGTCCTTCATTCATGTCCTTTATTATTATCTTCTGGAGTATTGCCTGATATAGAACATTCTCATCAGTGGAGAAATATGGTGAAATTAAATAAGATTTTTCTTAACAAGTCTTTTAAATACTTGCCTAAAGGTACTTCCATGCCTAGCAATGAACATATGTCTTGGTCTTACAACATGTCCAGATGGATTTACAAAAGAGCAATAAACCCTGTTCTGACATGGCTAGCCTAAGCCAGCTCCAGCCTGTGTAAGATTCCGTATTTGACACTTTGCAACTTTGCCTTCATCTTGATTGTATGGCAGAGGTAGGACATGGTGTGACCTGGACCTAGTTCTCTCCAGCTACATCTGTAGCAGTAAATTAAACAAAGGAGAAAAACACAGAATCAAAGAAGCAGAAAATAGTTAATTTTGGAAAGGGCTTTCTGGAGATGACCTAGCTCAAGGCAGTTTCAGTTTAGAGTAGCTTGTCCAGGGACATGTGTTGTATACAGATAACACACACAAAAGGTAATTAATATTCTGACATCCTATCAGTGGAATAAACATCCAAAGCCTTACAGGAGACATCCTGATCATGAAGACTCGCACCAGCTCAACCCTGCAAACAAACCTCCTGTCAGAAAATCCTGTATATCTTATCACTTCGACAAGGCTACGTGCCAAGGGATCACCACAATACTCTTTTGAATGCTATAAAAACTCGAGACAAATTTTGGGAAATTGGGAGCTAGGAACGGAGACGAGAGACCAGCACGCCAGCTGGGGACCACTCCCGAACCTCTCCTCATCTCTGCTCTTCACCACCGCATACTGCCCGACTGCCCGCGGAGACCGAGACCGTGCCAGCCTGGAGAGAACTGAGACGTGAGTGTGCCCTATCCCTCCAACTTTCCATATTCCCGAGGGCCACGAAAGCCAGCAAGGCCCAGGGTCGCTGCAGCACCCTGGCACTGTGTCTCGGCGGGGACAGCACAGCCCGAACGCCCCGGCTGCATTCCAGAGGGCTCATACCCCATGGCGGCTGACAACATTGGGGAAAACAACAGCGACAGGAAAAAAGCTGCTAGAGTTCTCTCTCTCTCTCCCCCCCCCCACACACACACACTCACACCCCCGACAACTCTGGCAAAAGGGTAATTTGTGGTGGTATTCTTTCTCTCTGCTTCTAAAAAGTTAATCTCTGCATTTTTCCAATCTTTCCTTATTCTCTCTCTCTCTCTGCATCTCTTAGCAATTAATTAATAAAAAAATCAGTTTTTGAAATAACGGATAACTTGGTTTGAGTTTTAATTTTGTTGGGGAAAATATTCGAATCTGAAGTTCTTTCTGCAATATTCAAGCAGATTGTAACAACATGTCCAAATGAGTTTTTAATATGTTCAAGGAAAGAGACTCCACAAACTGTCTTTGAAACCTGTTCTAGTGTTTCACCACTCTCATAATAAAAAGATTTTTCTTATGTTGAAATGGAAATTCCTATATTTTAGTTTGCATCTTTTTCCTTGTGTGTTTTTACTGGGTGACACTGAGAAAAGTCTGGTTCCATCTTCTTTACTTGCCTCATACTGTATTTATATGAATTGATCAGTTCTCCCAGAGCCTTCTCTTCTCTGGCGAAAATGATCCCAGATGTTTATCCTTGTATGTTACATGTTCCAGTCCTTTTATCATTTTTATGGACTTGATACCTGTGTCTCTTATGCTGGGGAGCCCAGAGCCTGAACAGGTACTCTAGATGTGTCTCATCAGGGCTCAGAAGAGGGCAAGGATCACCTTCCTTGCTCTGCTGGAAGTGCTGTCGGCCTAATGTCCCCCATGTGCTATTGCCCTTCTTAGCTGCAGAGGCATAGCATTGGCTCAGCTTCAGTTTTTTGTTCACAGGGTTCCTCAGGTCTTCCTCTGAAAAACTGCTTTGGTCCATTAGCTCATTGTTCCCCAGCATGTATTGGTTCAAGGAGTTATTTCTTCCTAAGTGCAGGACTCTGCATGTACCTTTGTTGAGCTGCGTGAAGTTTCTGTTTGCCCATTGCACCAGCTCGTTGAGGTCCTTTTGGACAGCAGCATCTGGTCTATCAGATCTTTTTCCCAATTTTGTATCATTTGTAAGCTTGTAAAGGATAAACTCTATCCTATCATCCTCATTACCAAAGATGTTTATCCACGTGAGGGTAGTTCTCTGCACTGGTATGTTGTTACCTTTGTCTCCTACATTGTTCTGCTCTAAATCAGATGGCACCGTGCCAGTGCTAACTGCTGTCTGCCAGTTGTCATTGGCCCAAGAATGGAGTCTCACCACTTGGCTGAGGCCAGATATCTGTCCCATCACGTACTTCTTGTTATACTTGAACAGCCTGAGTCACTCCTGCTATTGTACTATGAATACTCTTCTCTGAAGTGCTGCCTTTTATCCCTCTCATTAGCGTACAACTGGGAAAATAGTGAAGAGATGCAAGGTACCAACAACGTGATTGTTCACAAGGAAAAGGAACCAGAATTCAAAGGGAATTATGTATATTTTTGTATCAGGCATAACTGACACCTTTGGTGTGGTAAGGGTCTGACAAAGTGCCCTATTTGGGAGGTGTTCGAGATTTGCACCCTCCTGAGCATGGCTGGTTCCATTTGGATCTGACACCAATACAAACAGTCCATTGCACCCAAAAACTGCTGCCTCTGAGAGACCCCACAGTGCCTCTGCTTCCACAATGACAAGGGACTGACCACCAGCCACTGTGAAAGAAGAAGTGGAGGAGCTGCCTATCAAGAGCTCTATTCATGGCACCACTGAGAGACTGCTAAGACTGATGAATTTTGCAGATTATCATCTGCTCCTACTGTTTCTTGTAGAGTCTAATTATACTGTGGTCACACAACTCAAAACCTTCCAAAGATAATGTCCCTTGGATCAACTTTAAAAGGACTGGTACAGAGGTAGTTCCTTTTTTATCCCTGCCAGTCAGAGGCAGGGGTATAGGAAGGAGAAGACAAATTGAGCTGGTGAACAACTGACTGCATGGCTGGTGCCATACTAAAGGTTCTGGCTTCTGTGATCATGGATCTACCCTTCAGAAGCCTGGTCTGCAGCTAATGGGATTCACCTGAACAAGTGGGCCAAGTAGATCTTTGTCAACAAGATCCTCAGACTTATACAGAGATCTTTAAACTAGAGTTTTGAGCAAGAGAAGAATCAAGGACTGCTGATGTATTTGGAATCAAGAGGGAAACACCTATGAAATGCTTCAAAGGAATCAGGGTGTGTTCCTCTAAAAAGCTAACAATATCAAGAGCCCTGCTGCAGTCTCTCTATCCCAATGCACGCAGTATGGGTTGTAAACAGGAGGTAAAAACAGTGCAGCTAGAAAGTGATTAGTCACCTAATCACTATAATTGAAACTTGGCGGGATGAATTGCACGACTAAAATTGATGGCTATGAACTATTCAGAAGGGACAGGCAAGGAAAGAGAGGTGGAGCCTTGCCTTCTATGTAAGAGAACAGAGAGACTGCACGGAGTTGTCTTTGAAAAACAGTAGATAGTATATGGGTAAAAAATTAGGGACCCCAGCAACAAAGGAAACCCTGTGGTTGGTGTTTACTGCACCTCTTGGTCTCTTGAACAAGGAGAGCCTGTTGATGAAACATTTTTAATTCAACTACAGGACACATCATGCTGGCAGGCTCTGATCCTGCTGAGGGAATTCAATCACTCTGACAGCAAGCTGTAAGCAGTCCAGATTTGGTGAGTGACAAAGATAATGTCTTAATCCAGGTGATAGCCTGACCAGGGAAGTGTTAATGACCTGTTGCATATCAACATGGATACACTAAGTAGGAATGTCAAAGTTGGTGGCAGTCTGGCCTGCAATGTTCATGCCCTGGATGGAGTTCCTATCTTGAGAGATATGGGGTAAGTGAAGACTAGTCAGGACTCTGAAATTTAGGAGAGAAAACTTTCAATTATTTATGGAACCCCCTGGCAGACCAGACTCAGAGGCAAGGAAGCTGAGCAGAGCTGGTGTAGAAGCCCAGAAGATAAGGGGCTAATATGTATGTTGCAAACATCGATAGCCAGATAACCATGGAGCCAACCAAGGATTGTTGGTAAGAAGAGTATGTAGATGGAGAAGGGGCTTACAAGGAGATAGGGTAATATTTTTCTGGGACAAAGCCCCTTATCCTAGCTCCTGGAGATAAGCACAACACAGCACAGTGTAAGCACAGGAATTAGGTCAAAAAGCAGGCATAAACTGTCAACAAAAGGCTGACCCAGTATGGGGGGGATCAGTGTCAACAAAGACCTTTGAAGTCCTCCAACATGTTTCCAGAAAGGTGTCTACATGAATGAACTGTGCACGGTAACTAATTTGCATAGAAAGTGAGAAACTTAGCTGCAGGGTGGGGAAACCTATCTATAAAAATGTACCCCCAAAAAGCCTGGGTGGCAATCCCAGGACCTTGAAAGCCTCATCAGTCAGATCAATACTGGAGACAGTGACCTTTCTTCCTGATGTTGAAGGGGTTGTTGTAGGGGACACAGGCACTCCTTGTCAGAGTAGGGTTGCTCCTGAGGGGCAGTGGTTATGGGTGATTTATAGTGGGGCAGGGGAAAACAAGGAGGAAGTCAGGATAAGTGGAGAAAAGTTAATTAGAAACAAGAAGTGTCAGAGAAGCCATTATACACCAACTGCAGCCTCCTGCACCTCACTAAAGGAACTGGGTTGGCTGAGCATAATCTGCAACAAAACCAAGAAAGTCATGACTGAGAAATGGAGAGGTAACATGTTTTGCCTATGCTGAGCCTGGGGAAGAGAGAGGATACATGTTGCCTTAAATGCCTATGTTTCTTTTTTTTTTTTTTCTCAATATCCAAAATAATATTCAAAATGCTATGCTAAAAGGAAAAAAAAAGCCTAAATTGAAAAAAAAAAACAAAAACAACACCTCTCTTAGTCAAGACTGCTTTGCCTGTGACAGTCTTCTGTTAGGTCTTGGCTGAGGTGACAAGAGCTGGGTGCTTGGCAATGCAATGGTAAACAAAAATTCCCTTCTGCATGCAGGCTAGGGACCTCTCACCTTATAACTCCCTGTGCTTTCTCATACTATACACTGCAGTGAGCATTTAGATGGCAGATTGCTGCTGTTCCACACAAGGCACGATTTGAAGGCTGTAGCTGCAGTGCCCTCCTGTCAAAGTGGTAGCCCAGCACCCCACAGCAGGACTTCTTTCCTAAGTCCATGCCAAGCGCAGACACCTGCCTTTGCTGTCCTGCCACTGCTGCCATCACTGTCAAATCCAGGGAAAGAGGAAAGAACTGAGGAGAGATTTAGTGAGCGTAAATTGTATTTATGTTCTTGGCAGGCAAGGGAAGAAGGGGAATCTCAAGATTAGTGACACTGAGAATGGCATAGAGAGAGAGGCAAGATGCCTGAGGGAGGGTGAACCTGCCATCACTGCAGCTTGTCAGTCTCCTAGGGCAACTCAGAAGAAAAGAAAGAAAAAACTCATCAGCTGGTGGATTTTGCCTCTGCTTAGCAACCAGCTATAGCACAGAGCAGAGTGCTACCCCAAAGAGTATGTGGTGTGGTAATAAACAGTCACATATTCACATTTCCTGAACAAGACAGACCCTGTAAGGACTCCACACATGGCCACACCTGGTATTGTCTCTGCTTTTTTGTCCTCAGCATGAGCAAAAAGAAGACAAGCTTCTCATAAAAATGACACTGCGCACACTGCTTGCCCCCTCCCCAAACATGCCTCCCACACTCCCAAAAGCAAAAAGTGCACCTTTAATACCAAATGTCATTTCATTTATGAAGAATTATCTGGAACAACTTGCCACCCTTGCTCTTTTCTTGCATTTTCCATGATCCCAACTCAGCATAGGCACACTAAAAAGAAATGCTAATCCATCCTATGCTATGCCCTCCTCCTCTCCCTTCCTGACACAGGTCTGTTTTATCTGCTGAGTTTCTCTGAGGCCTTGTAGAAATCTGGAATATGCCCTATTTCCAGTCCAGCTCTATCAGAATTTGACAGAAACCATATTTAATCTATTACCCTGTGGACACAGAATCTGTGCTTTTATCTGAAACCTAGGGTAAAAATGAGTATTGTTTAATTCCTCTCATAGGACCCGTTCTGGGCTCAGGGGATGTGGTTCTGACCAGGGTACTTTTACAAAAACTCATCAGAGCTCCTCTGGAGCACTAGGTATCTTTTCTGTGCAGCAGCTGACATTGCAGGTACAATTGTGCCAGCTGTGCAACCTGTTGAGACCACAGAAACACTACCTGACTACTTTTGTACTTGGCAGGTCAGCAGCATGGCACAAAGAGCACAGAGCAGACTGGTCAGTGGTCCTTCATTCTGCTGAAAAGCATCCTACACTTGAGGCATCATTAGTTAATATTTTTCTTGCAGCACCACGTTCTCAATACTTCTCACACAAAGAGACAGTAAGGAAACTTCATGTATAAAGAATCCACCTCACACCAAACATGACCCCAACTCACACCAACACCTCTCGTTGCTCTTGGCTTAGTCCTGCCACTATTCAGATATTCTGATTGTTACACTTGAGTTCAGGACACTATCATCATGCGGTTTTGAACATAGTCATTGGGTTACTAGGGCAATTTTCTTGAAAATACTTTCTTGTTTTTTTCCCAACTCAATCCCAACTCAATCAACTGTGGGTCCAACTCAATCACATCTGTGGACCTGGTCTTCTGATGAATGTGATTAATTGGAAAGACACTGTGGAAGATTGAGCACTATTCCATATGTTTCCAGATGCTAGGAAGGAATTTACAGACACATCTGGTGATAAGGTCTGGAAAGCATTTAGGGAAGCACAGAGGCCGTCCTGCATGAACACATCTATCAGTAGAAGTTTGAAGTCCTTTTATTTAGAACCATACTCTGTCCCAATGCAAACCTCAGATGGCCTTCTTTGCAGAACGTTATGAACTTCACCCATGTGCAGGAGTGGCTCAAGTAACAGAGGAACTAGGAGGACCTCAATATCTTCTTGACTGTTTTAATCTACTTAAAGCAAATCCTCTCTTATGCTGGGATGGTCTCCTTCAGTTCCACATGTTCCATTGCCCCCACAGTGCCTGCAGTGGCAAGGACTTGTGAAGTAACACATGATTTTTTATTTATTTATTTATTTATTCAGTTAATTATTCTGCCCTGATAGTTTATCTTCTGGGTTTGTATTTTTTTTTTCTTTCCTTTTAAATACGTCTTCTGAACATTAAAGTTTCATATAATAAATTTTTTAATAGGTTTGTGTTTTCTGCTAATGTTGTTGCCTGGTGACTAAAGGATACTTAAGTGACCATGTAGACAACATAAGTAGAGAGGACAATGCAATACTGGTAAAGAGTAACCAATAAGACTAAAGGTGATGAAACCCTAAGTGTGATCTTAGTGTGACAAGGGAATGAAAAATGTATTGTGAGAATTTCTGTCTATGTAGGGCATGGAGAAGTAAAGAACAAAGACATAACTCAAAAAGAGCACAGAAATAGCAAAGACAAAAGGGACAGCTGAAAGCTGCATCACCCAGGAAGAGATAGGGGCTGTGGCTCTATCTCTGTACCATGCAGCTAGACAGTGCGAGCAGTCCTAGAGATGGGGAGGAGAGTAAGGGTGAGTACAGTTGATTAGCAAGGGAGGAGAGGGGAAAAACAGATCTATTTTTAGCTACTGTTACAGTACAGGAAAGTGAACCATAGTGTTTGTTGCTCTAATGGAACTGGCCTTCAGGCAGACAGGCACAGATGGTCTCACACACTACTCTGTCAGGAGGGCCTGTAGAGTCAGGAAGGCCAGGTTGGGCATCGAGGTGCTGGAGGACCTGATTTGATTCTGACTGCTCCTACTGGAGCAGATCACTGCTCTTTGTTCAAGTGGTATGAGGCACGTAGGGCAGGCATGGTACCGATGGCACTGAGGCTCTGGTGTCAAGCCTGCCTGTGCATGTTCACTGCTGAGCAGCCAGCTGGCTGAATATCTCCTGTGAGATCCTGCAGGAGGGTGGCAAGGCCCAGCTGGAAGGAACATATGGCCCACAGTTGTTACCAAATGTCCATATCATCCAAGATCGCATCAAGTAAAGTGTTATCTGCCAAGATGTGGCACTTGAATCTCCTCCAGGAAGCCTTTATTTGTAGAGGGTGACTTTCAACTACATAAATATGACAATCCCTAACTAGGGTTTTACAGAAAGTAGTGTCCAGTTCTCCTTTGCAAGTTTGTGCTAGAAAATCCTTTAGCACTCTAAATTTGTTTAGATCCTATTTGGTGACTCTTTTTTTAAAGCAGTGACTAAAGCAGGTCATTCTTTCAAACCTGACTGGCACTTTGCTAAGATCTTATTTCAAGTTGCACTCTAAAGTTCTCTATCCCTCTTATATAATTTTCTGTTGTGCTCCTCTCTGGTACAACTATATATTAAAAAAAAAAGTGCACACAGACACTGAAAATACATCAGCCCCAATCAGGTCTTTTTCCTACATCTTTTTCCTTAAAAAAATAGAGTGATTTGTCCTGTTGAAAGAATCATAAAGCATGATTATTCCATACTGCAGTTATAGTGATTAGCTTATTCATTTTTTTTATATATCTAACCTATTTGTAGTCAGAGAGAGAACCTAATAAACTGAATAAATTTGCTAAGGAGTTACATAGGTGATGCATCTTTTTTGAAAAGATTGTGCTTTTCCATTATTATTTTATTTTGTGCTTTCTATTTAGTCATCTGCATAGCCAAATCAATTATCTTCTTCTGTAATCCTGTAACGAATTTAGTTTGAAGATTCTTCCATATTTTCAATTTCAGCTATTTATGCCCAATGCTGGAATTCTATCTTCATTTTTGTACTTACTGTTAATAGCACTTCTGTAGAAAACTTGTTTCACATCAATATCTTGCAAGCAATATTTGATAGGATTCATCTTACTGTTACAATTCAGAAACTAAGATGAAGATAGAAATGATAGTTTATTTCTCTGATATTAGATACCAACTTTAGGTTGAAGCTAATCATCTATATCCCTTCATTGACTCTAAAAAGACTTTAGAGTGGTCAACTGAGATTTGTACAAGTGATGTTCAGATACACAGGTAAATTGAATAACAGTATATTTTGCTCTGAGCTTTCCAAAGATGAAAATCTTGTATAGGATTTTTGCTGAGTATGCTAACTTAAATTTTTAAGTCCCAGAAGTTTCATTTCTAGAATATGTTACAATATAGACCAATCTTATACCTAATTGTGCTGGTTTCAAAGTGTATCAGCAGGAGAAATAAACCCAGCTGAAGAGAGATTACAAGTTAGAGTTACAATTTAGTAAAAAGATTACAACAAATACAATGATTCAGAGAAAAACTGGTTTTAACACGGAAAAACAGATGTATAACCCAACACCCTGGGACAAGAACAGAATGGTGTTTGTTAGCGCCTGTGGTGAGTGCCATGTGCCCCCCACCTGAGTACAAAGTAAAAGGAAAGGAAACCTGTTGGTGAGGATGACAGTAATAATTCTGTCAAAGTAATGATTGCAGTCTTGTTGAGAGTGGTAGTTGCAGTCCTGTTGAGGTTCTGGTCTTCCTCTGGATCTGACAAGTGGGGTCAGAAGTCCCAAAACCTGAAGATTATATATGCTCAGATTCAGGCGAGAGTGCTCACTACCTCTTCCAGGGTGGGGAGTTTCACAATGGATGATTTAACTCTGTGAGTCATGGGATAATTTTGGAAACTTTGATGGTCTAGGTCATTGCAGCTGCCTAGTGTGCCAGTCCTTAATGGCCCGTTAACAGACACGACCCCTTAAACTGGGTGTGAAGGTGCTGATGCTTCTCCAGAGGGGAGTTATCACAGCTGAGTCACTGGTGTGAAGACAGAAACGCTCCCCTGTCTTGCAGGGTTCTTTAACATCCACCTTGTAGCCTGAGGCATCAGATGTGCCCTGGGGCAGTTGCTGCGAATGATCCATTATTAACAGCTCATCAGAAATGGCACAGAGGGTGCAGAATACACAGTTTTGTTAAACAGTCCTTTGGTATCTTTTCCCACCTGCTTTGCCCATCTTATCATTAGGAAAATGTGCTTTTAATTAATTCTGTCTTTTTACCAGTATATATTAACCAGATAAGTCATATCCTACAGATCCTGTACACATTTGATTCTTTTTTTTTTTTTTTCTTTCTAAACCATGCAGATCTTAGAAATATTTCTGATTTCAAATTTTGGTGGCTGAGTGTTTATGGCATTATTCTGTAGGAAACTCCATCTTGAAATATGGTTGTTTTTTTTTTTTTTTTTATTTTCATGCCATGATTCAACTGTTTTACCAAAGTTTTTCAGAAACACTCTGTAACATACTCAGTTCTGCACATCAGAGTTGAACTGACCAAGAAACTGCAAGACCAATAAATTATTTAACTGTGTCTGAGAATAAAACATGTTTTTCCACTATGTATTACAGATTATGATAATAAACTATAAAAGTGGACTAGAGAATCTAATTAATTAGAGACCTCAGTAATAATCTCTGATATATAAAAGATATAAGCCTGCTAATGTCATTTAGGAGTGTTATTTAGGCTTTCATAAATTCAGTATCAGGTAAAATCTTCTGAGACCAATTTAGAGAAAAGGGGAGGTGTCAAATTGTAAAGAATTCTTTCACCATGGATACCATACAGTCACTGGAGTACCATGAGCCCTGAATAGCAACACTAGGAGAATGGATAAAAGATGTCTCCACAGAGCCTCTGGGCACCTCCAGGGTCTATAGTAGGAATAGATGAGGATCCCAAACTGGGTGCTCTGGAAGGGGATTTGTCAGGCTACTTTCACTGTTTCTGTCAAGGACTTACATATTCCTAGTGGAAGGTGATTTTGAATTGTCAAAGCATGAGCCCATTTACCAGACTGTCCAACAGTTCAACTACATATCTTTATACTAGAATGAAGAAACCTGAAATCTTAATTTATATCTTGTGCTTACTATAATTGGTGCAGTATGAATTCTATTTCTAGAATTGCTGTAACTGTAGAAAGCACAGTTCCCTCGAATGATGATTTCCTTCTTGGTAATTTTATTTTGTTTGCAACCTTCAGTTATAATTTTATGCAAAGTCTCTACTCTCTTTTTATATTTCAATCCTCAGCTGGGGAATTGTATACACTTTATTAGGTAATATGATTCTGAAGAAAATCTATACCTTTCCCTGATAAAATTACTGTAATATTACTTCTCCCTACTGTATGTTTTTAAGAAAAAAAAGCTGGGTGCAGGGAGGATGGAGCAGAAAAGACACTGCTCCAGCATGGGTCCATCACGGGGTCACAAGCCCTACCAGCAAGTCTGCTCCAATGTGAGCTCCTCTTCCCATGAGTCCATGGGTCCTGCCAGGAGCCTGCTCCAGCATGGGCTTCCCACAGGGTCACATCCTCCTTCAGGCATCCCCCATGCTCCAGCACAGGGTCTTCCATGGGCTGCAGGGGGATATCCTGCTTCACCATGGTCTTTACCATGGGCTGCAGAGGAATCTCTGCTCTGGCACCTGGAGTACTTCCTCCCCTTCCTTCTTTGCTGACCTTGGTGTCTGCAAACCTCATACGCTCTCACTCCTCTCTCTGGCTGCAACTGTGCAGGCTTTCCCCCCCTTTTTAAATACATTACCACAGAGTCACTGTTGTTGATGGGCTTGACCTTAAGCAGCAGAGGGTACATTTTGGAGCCAGGTGGCCTTAGCTCTATCAGATATAGGGGAAGCTTCTAGCAGATCCCAGGCTTGTAGCCCCCTTCTGCTACCAAACCCCTCCACATTATGTAAGGTCTTTAAAAGGTCAGGGCTGTGCTTTAGAAACAACATGGTGAGTTCTTTCCAGATTATTTGTGCAGGAATGTGAGAACATCTAACTACCAATATTTTAAGTGTTCTTCCCCTAACTCAGCCCTTTCATGAGAAAACTAGAAGCAAAGCTTGAGATAACCCTGGCTGTTGACTTGATGATTTAGTGACGGACTTTGCAGTGTAAGGTTAATGTTTGGACTCAATGATCTCTTTTCCAACCTAAATGATCCTATGATTCTATGATTAGAAATACGCTAATTTTAGCTTGGTTAGAATTAATATTCTTCAGAGTAATTACTACAGGGCTATGGTTTGGATTTGGGATAAAAACAGTGTTGATAATTGTTACAGTTTCAAAATCTTTCATGGAAATTTTTTGCTCTCCCTTATCAACACAGTGGTTTGGAAGTTGGAGAGCCACGATGAGATGGCTTTTTGAAGCCCAGCCTCCCACTACCTGCTCCCAGAGCCAGCTAACTGTCCAAAGCCTAAAGAAAGGGTTGGCTGATAG
>VWZF01007011.1:505681-574371 GCA_013396755.1 Sclerurus mexicanus | reverse complement strand
TGGGCTGGTGGAAGCACTGGGAGGGGGATTTTTAATGGCTTGCCCCCTGACTCTGCACACCCTGTACCGATCTTCTGAGGGAACAGTCACCGCTGCCTGGATTCGCTGCAGACTTCCTGAGCGTCTGAAGCCATCTGCAGAAGAGTTGCTACCCTCCCACCCCACCCCCTCTGAAATGTTTTTTTTGGACAAAGGATGGTAAGAGAAGGCACTTACACTGGCCACAGAAAAGGGTTCATTCCATCCCTGTGGCTGCCATTCCCACGTGAGTTTCGGAGCCACTGCCTCTCCCTACCTCTGTTTTTGCCTCGGTGGAGCCCGTGTGTGACTTATTGCACATGCTGCCTCCTGAAGCACAACATCGCCTCCTGCTGTCTGTGAATATAACTGCACTGAAGTTTGAAAGTTTTGTTTACAGTCTGTTTTGTTCTGTTCTCTTTTTGGTTGNTGGGGGAGGACTGGGGGAGGTGGGCGGGGAGAAAGGCTTTTCCTGGTGCTGGCCACACTTGTCTCCTCGGTTTGTGTGGGTACCAGCTGCCGTTTGCTGGGCTGGTNAATTTCAAAGGTTGTAGTGTTTTTTGGGAAGTGGCCTCCTTCCTAGTCCAGAAGGGTTCCTCACTTTCTGTGATAGACATCTTAGTTTCTTTTAATCTGAGACAGTAACAAAGAGTTTCTGTTGTTGCTGAGCAATGCTGGCATAATGTCAAGGTCTTTCCTGCTTCTCAACCCACTACATCAGACAGAAGGCTGGAGTTCACAAGGAGCTGAGAGAGGACATAGCTATGCCAGGTGACCCCGACTGACTCAAGGAATATTCCATACCACATGGCATCATACTCAGCATATAAAACTGGGGGAAGAAGAAAGAAAGGGGGATGTTTGGAGTGATGACATTTGTCTACTCAAGTCCCCATTAAGGGTGATGGAGCCCTGCTCTCCTGGGGATGACTGAACACCTGCCTGCCTCTGGAAAGTTTTGAACAAATTCTTTCTTTTGCTTTGTGTGTGGCTTCTATTTTACTTATTAAACTGTCTTTATCTCAACCTATGTATTTTCACACTTTACTCTTGTGATTCTCTCCCACATTCCACTGGGATGGGAGTGAGTGTCTGTGTGATCCTTTGCTGACAACTGGGGTTAAATCATGAGAGGAGTGACTGGAAGTTTGTTTATCATTTGAACAATATTAAGCCTATCTCCTTTTTGCCTTGACCAGTGCATATTTCCATATTTCACTTGTGCCTTGTTTTCCTATCAAGCATTCTCAAAAGAAAATATCTGCTCTGTTTCTAGATTCCTCCTCATCAAGTATGTATCACATACGAGAAAGACTATGTGGAAACAGTCAATATGTAGGTGGGTTGACTCATAGCAGAGAGAGAACCTGCTGTGTGACTAGGTCACAGCTGTAGGAAAGGACTAGGAGATTATTACCATATTGCTGTACCCTTGGGGTAAAAATACCTCCTAAGAATAACCCAGCTGATTCCAATATTTTTTATCTTGTGTGGGCATACGTTAGGCTGGCCAGTATCATGCCTTTCAGTGAAATATCTACTATGTAAACAAAGAATAATGGGCTATCTGGGAAAGATGAATGCTTGGGGCAGGTAATGGTGCTGTGGCTCCCATCCCATTGTCTCATTTATTTTTTTGGTCCCCATAGAGCTAAGGTACTTTCTGTTTCTAGTACTAGCAACTTACCTGGTATTTTTTCATGAAAAATATGACAGGGCATTCATTCTGCCTTGTACAATGAAAGTGTGTCTTTTGTCAGGCTAAGTATTGTTGAAATAACAATGCAGTTGACTTAATAAATGGAGAGGTAGGTGTTTCTATTGCCTGTATCAGTAAATGAAATAGTGAATGAAAATGCTCCTGAGTAATGTAACTACATAATTTTTACTGTTAAATATGGAATTCTACTACCGTACCAACAATGCCTTTGTGTGGCCTAGGTTATAACCATTCCCAGTAAGCAGGAACCATTGCTATGTTGTACAGAGTAAGGACATAAAAAGACCTTAGTAGTCATCCTTGCAGAACTGAGCCTTGTTGAGGAGACACAGGCCTTTCTAAGAATAGCTGCTGCTGGTGTCTGATTTTCTAGGCTGCTTTGGAGAATCCAGTAGAACCTAGTCTGTAATTTTCATGTTTTGTGATGTCCTCAAGTATCTGCCAAATACTCATAAATGTGCAATGGCTAGTAATTGGACAGTATAAATCAGCAAAAAAATATTTACTACAAGCACAGTTTTATACTTAAATTTTCCAAATCCCAACCAATTTTTAGACTACAGCTTTAAATACAATACAGTTTAAATAACAATATTCTTAAAATACTAATTAGAAGATTGAAAAAAAACCCAGAAGGGATGCTAATGCATATAAAAGCACAAATACAGTTTTCAAGTTTTTCTTTGCTCTGTCTCAATGTGCAGTCACTAAGCCATCCCACAAAAGGTAAGCAATGGGAAATTCTCAGAGCTGGTGAACATCAGAAACTTTCCCAGTGGCTCAGCAAAAAAGCCATTTTTGTAAAGTTCTTTTCCTTACTTAGGATACTTTGGAAGAATTTCCATCATTTGGAGTTTATCAATCTCTAATTTTCTTAACTAGTGTAGTGTTTCAGGCTACAGGTAGTTTGATACACTGAGATATGACACAAATAAAAGTACTCCTGGATTTCACACAGAATCTTTATAATTTCCCTGTACTTTAGAAGTTCTTTATGATAATTTTTTTATTAGGTAACTATAAAAAAGAATGATAGTTTTCATGTAAGCCTATGTCACCTTACTGCAATAAAAGATCTCTCAAACCACATCATGTCAGAATAAAGATTTCTAGAACCAAATTCTATTTTAAGATTATTTGACTGATGTAACATCATGCAAAACTTATTTTTCTTGGACATATACTCTGTTATGCTACATCAAGAGAAACTGAAATATAGACAATTAAGTGTATCAATGGTGTAATTCTTTCTTTGATACATTTATGTGAAAATATGCCACTATTGACAATTTCTCAAGGACACAGTTTTTAAAGATTATGGGGACTGAAATAAAAATTGTTGTACTCATACAGTTCAAACAGTAAATGTTAGACATTTCTAAAATGCATGTAGTTCTGAACACACTTATTTCAAATATATTAAGCAAATACTACAAAGACGTAGGAGTTGAGAAAGCAAATGTTTCCAAGACAAGTTGAGTTCTGAAGGACCCTTCAGGTCACTGGATGTTATCTTCACCTGTTAGTGGTCATATTAAAGTGAGAATACTATTTCTGGTGAATAGGGAACTGAGAATAGCACTAATGTGAACATTTTCTATGTGAGCTTTTATCAAAGAATAAGATTAAAAAAAAATAAAAGCTAGTGTTCTTTCTTTCTCATCAGAAAGCCAAATGCATCCTGGGCTGCATCAAAAGAAGAGTAACCAACAGGTTGTGGGAGTTGATTCTCCCCCTCTTCTTGTGAGAGCCCATCTGGAGTGCTGCATTCCATTCTGGGGGCCCAAAAGTAACATTTAACAGTTGGAATTGATCCTAAAGATCTTTTCCAATGTTAATGATTTCATAAGGAGGACATGGAGCAAGTGCAGAGGAGCGTGATGAAGCTGATCAGAGGTCTGGAGCACCAACCCTATGAAGACTGGCTGAAAGAGCTGGGGTTGTCCAATGTGGAGAAGAGAAGGCTCTGAGGAGACCTTATAGCACCTTCCAGTTTCTAAAGGGGACTACAAGAGACCTAGACAGGGACTTAGTGCAAGGACTTATTGCAGAGATAATGGTTTCAAACTGAAAGAGAGTAGGTTTAGGTGAAATATTAGGAAGAAATTCTTCACTATGAGAGTGACAAGGCACTGGAGCAGGCTGCCCAGAAAGGATGTGGATGCCTTATCCCTGGAAGTGTTTGAGTACACATTGGACAGGGATTTGAGCATGTTGGTCTAGTGAAAGTTGTCCCACCCATGGTAGGGGTTTTGGAATTAGACGATCTTTAAACTTCCTTTCCAATATGAACCATTGCAGGATTCTAGGGTCCTATGATTATCAGAAGATGAGCAAATAACATGCAAAATCTTAAAAAAAATTTCCAGCAGTGACATTTTAACTTTATTGTCTATCCATTCCATCTGACTCTACTCTTCACAAATTTTATTTGGAGATAAAAATGTCTATTTTCAACTGAAATATAGTAATTTTTAACGAAACTAAGGAAAATCTACTAGCATCTATAAAACAGCTATATTAGTGTCTTGAAAATCATGTTTTTTCATTTGATCTTATCTTTTGAAAGAATTCAGGATTCTAATATGGTAATGAAATTGTTTGGAAACTTCTAAATCTCTAGTACTAGCACTCAAAAGTAAACTAGAAGTTCTTATTAGATCTCAAAACATTAATTAACTGCTGAGCACCAAATAATTATGAAATTAAAGGTTTAGCTAAGAGCTAAAATTAATGAAATAACTGTACTGCAGTATTAAAAATGTAAATAACCATGTGCTATGCTATTCATAAGAGAAATATTTCAGCTTCTTCTGAACCCAGTGCTCTTTTCTGATATACCAGCACTGTGCTTGTGAATAAGTAAACCTAACAATCTTGAAATCTTCACAGCAGAACAACCTATGACACTAAGTTTAGGTCTTCTCAAAGCATCACCTGCTTTAAATATCTCAGTTACAAAGAACCTTTCACACATAGCTAGCAACAAGAGATTTTTTTCAGGACTGAAAATTTTGATTAATCACTGTGAAGAAAAGTTTAGGAAGACTGTAACACCTGGTGGTTTGCCACATAAGTACAAAACTGACAGTTTCTAGAGTACTCTCACCGTGTCTCCTAGGTATGAATCTGTATCACACTGCAATGCGTGCATTCTTGAACCCACATCAAATTCACCCTCTTTCAATTTCACCAACATTTCAGCATTCATTCCTAGAGTATTGAAAATTCAGCACTGCAAGCTAAAGAATAAATGTCAAGAGGCACAAGCAGTAGGAAGAGAGTTCATTTTAGTGTTGTAGCTGGAGCTTCTCAATAAGATTTTTCTTCTCTCAATTAATTTATTTTAGAAACATATTTGAATAAATATTCTAGTACTTAAAACTCTTAATGTTTTGAAGACACTGTTGGAATGTTAATGCATTCTCCCAGCAACTGCTGTGGTAACTTTCATGCTGAAATATTTCCTAACACAGACAAAGAAGCAAGTATACTAAAAAAGTATTTTCAAGTATGCCAAATTGATCTAGCATAGAGGGTCTGTCAAACATCAGTAGCATCTATGTTCCTTAGTCAGTCCTGCTCGGAGATTCCCTAATGAATCCCTGCAGATCTGGTACAAAGTAATACTACTTAGGTGTTGAATTCCTTTCACAAGATGAGTTTTGCCTACTGGAAGGGTAAATGTCATGTTGTATTTGTTTTAAGGGTTGAAGTAAAAGCTTTGAAATTTGTAGTGTTTTCACCGCATTCCATATAGTCATTTGTCTATAGAAGGTCAAGCTTGCCTGTAAAAGGTGTAGGATTAAGGTAAGAAAAACACCCTGGATGTATATCTAGCTAGTAGTCAGCACTTTATTTAGTCTGCAGCTCTCTAGTCCTAAGTATAAAAGATATCCAGAGCTCCTGATAACTTTGGCTTGTTGCAGAAACATTATAGATGCCTTGTTTTCAGTTTATAGTGCTCTTTTTCTCTTTCTTTTTCTTTTTCTTTCTTTTTCTTTTTCTTTTTCTTTTTCTTTTTCTTTTTCTTTTTCTTTTTCTTTTTCTTTTTCTTTTTCTTTTTCTTTTTCTTTTTCTTTTTCTTTTTTTTCTTTTTCTTTTTCTTTTTCTTTTTCTTTTTCTTTTTCTTCTTTTTCTTTTTCTTTTTCTTTTTCTTTTTCTTTTCTTTTTCTTTTTCTTTTCTTCTTTTTCTTTTTCTTTTCTTTCTTTTCTTTTTTCCTTCTTTTTTTCCTTCTTCTTCTTCTTCTTCTTCTTCTTCTTCTTCTTCTTCTTCTTCTTCTTCTTCTTCTTCTTCTTCTCTTTCTTCTCCCTTCTTCTCCCTTCTCCCTTCTTCTTCCTACCTTCTTTTTCTTTTTTTCCCTTTTTCCTTTTCCTTTTCCTTTTTTTTTTTTTTTCTTTTTCTTTCAGATTTTGTCTTCATTGTGAGATTTCACTTTTAAACATGTTTGGTCTTGAAAGCCCTCAGTGGAAATATGATATTGCCCATAAAATGCTATCTAGATAAAACCTTCCATTGTTCAAAACCCTATAAAACTTGCACCAGTTAAGTGGGTTACTACGTCTCCTTCCTGTTAATTTACTACCTCAGAATTTGTGCAAAACTACTTCTGGTCCCTAAAAAGCTAAACAAAAAGATTCATACTCCTTAGACAAAAGCTCTTTAGCTTTAGCTGAAAATTGATGGGTCTGTGATTTATTTCAAGCATTCTAGTGGGAACTATACTAGCTTGCTTCTTCACTCTTGGTCTTGGAGTATTTGATCACTGCTTAATCTGTGTACTTTAGCCTTTGAAGGGATTATGCTGCCTATATCTCATATGGAGGTAGATGCTTGCAGGCCCCAGAAAGAGTAATTTACAGACTTCATCTCCCAGAGGCAGATTATTATGATCAACCAACTTTATAAAACTGTTGAATACCCAAGCATCTGTCAGTCTGTCAAGTTTTAAAACATTTTAACTAAATTTCTGGTGGTAGTTTTTTTTTTTTTTCCGCCTTTTTATAATCCACTTTCAAATTCATCCTGGAGACTACCAGCATCACAAAGACACAGTCTGATGTTGTAAAAAAATATATGTTTTCTCTTCTGCTTCATAGTTTGAAATGCCTGAGGGAAACAAATAGATAGATATGCTCTATGTAAGAAACAAAATTAAATTATGATATTCACCTACACAGCTTATTCTATCCAATGGAATTGAAATTACTTCTGACAAGCATATTATAAATTTTGTCCTTGAGAACAAGCAATATTAAGCTGCAGAAAAGTAAAAATTATAGGCCTGCATTATTAAAATTCAAGATGAGAATTAGTATTAAGTTAATTCTGTTAATTATAATTGCATATGCTTTTTATTGTTTAAATGTGATTCCTAGTAATTGAGTTGCTATTGGACAAGCCCACAAATAATAAATTCCTTCCTTCCTTCCTTCCTTCCTTCCTTCCATCCTTCCTTCCCTCCTTCCTTCCCTCCTTCCCTCCCTCTCTCCCTTCCATTTTCCTTAAAGATACCTAGCCAGAGACGTAGGATACTTTTGCTGTATGTCAGTTTGACACAGACTTCTCAAAATTGCTACATTCATATTCATAAATATATGTAACCTTTAAAAATAAGGATATTCATTCTTAAAAATCTCCTGATTTCACGCCAAAATAAGAAAAGAATGTACAGTACAAATGCTGGAGAGCCAGAGCAATTAAGAATATAATTCATAATATGCTTGAAAACTCTGAAGATTGACTATTGACTCAAATGGCTTCCTGCACCACAGTGAGCATCAGGGAATAATGGGACTTCTAGAGTTCTTGTGATACACTTGAACTTGTGGACTATTCTTCCTGACATATATTGTTAGTGCTTTTGTAAAATGTATAGTGAAATGTTTAAGTTTTTAGTTCACAATCTGCAACTTAGCTGCTTGATGAGCTCAAAGAAATCAATCTACCTCTCTTATGCTTAAAAGTTGTCATCTGTAAAAGAAGTCTAAAGAAATTGGTTTCTTTCATTTATAGATTTCAGGACAAATTTTTGTACATAATTACAAGAATTTTGGAATTTTTAAAAGCAATAATACTTCCCTTCATGTTTGATTGCTTAGCAAAGCTTATGTTGGTTATGTTAATAATCAAGACACAAATATTTAATTTTGCACCCAGCTCTTTCATCTAATTTCCTTTTGTTTGAAGTAATTAAGTATCACTGAGTTTTGAGATGAATCACAAAATTAGGACAAAAATACAGAAATAGCCCATTAAAAATAATTCAGAATTTTCCATTCTCTTACCTTTATTTTAATTTGTAATGCTTTGGTACTATACACAGTTTTGGAAAAGAGCTGTTTAAACTACACTGGCTTTCTCAGATAGTACATACCTATCGTGTTTTTGTTCTGCAGAGTTGCAAATAACATGTTCATCCCAAATTATTAACTTAAATTTGAGCCATTCTGCAGTTCTCATTGTGTTTCCCTTCCCATCATTAGTACTGTCTCTAGCCTGGCATATTAATCCAAGCATCACTAAGTACAGTCCATTAGCTTGGTCATCCACTTTAAAGTAATTTTGTTCATTGAAAAGTTGTTCCTTGAATTGAAACAGAATTTAATTGAATCAGAAATCATCTGAAAATGAGGCAATTCGATTTTTGAAAGGTTAGTCTTGACAGCAAGTTATCCTTTTTTGCATTAGAAGCAGCTACCAAAACAATTATTTTATTTTCAGTCTTAAAATTGAGAATCATCCAATAAGCTAATTTTGATATCACAAATTTAATTTAATTTAATTGCTATGTTTAAAAAAACCCCCAAACTTTCCTAGGTCTGCTTCTTTTGTTACCATCCAGAAAGTTCTCCAGAGGAAAGCTTTTTTTTAATGGGACAGAAGTAATGGAAAACAGTAAAGTAATATCATAACTGAACTTAACCTTCTGTTTCGATGAAGTTTCAGGGAAAAAAAGGACTTTTTTTATCATTATATAAATATTAAACTTTTTTTTTTCTTCAGAAAACCTCCTTTTATCTTTCAGTCTTATATCTCAGCATATTAAGTACTCTGTAGTGAAATGAAATATAATGCACAACTTGTGCAAAGCCTAAATTGTTTTCTGTAATATTTATCCATTGACATTTGCTGTATTCTCCCATCTCTTTGCCTTCTAAAAAGGCTTAAATTCTTCTAAATAGAAAGATGCTCAAGATATGTTATTTTCATAATCCGTAATGTTAGAAATGCAAGAGAAGAAAGGTTTCATATTCAATTTTCATTAAAGAAGACTGAGTTTACATTTGTCCCATTTAGGAGCACTAAAGCATAAAAAGTTAGCTAGAAGGAGGCAAGAAACATATTTAAATCTCCTAGTAAACACAAACATGCTTATGAAATGCACCTTATTAATTAATTAATTGTAAAGGGTCTTAGAATAATTTACAATGTTCTGTAGCCCTTTCATAAAACTTCAATTTCTTAAGCTGTAAATGAAAGACTTTGTAACACAGTATGGAAGATGATAATCTTATTGTTATTGAATGCACTATCTGATATAAATATTTACTTAAAATGCGAGTACCTCGAAACAGGCAATTTCTTCCTTATCCTCCAGAAACATTACATGACATTTTAATTAGGTAGATATACAGATGGTTGCAAGGAAAAAATGATATTTGATTTTGTTAAAATTAATTTAACACTATATAATTACCCTCCACATCACACAAGAATGGGCTATTAATTTTGATAAGAAGACATTTACATAATAGAATTCCCTCCCAAGAAAATAAAACACCATGAAAATGCTCAAGCGAGCTGCATAAACTACATAGATATTAATGTAAAACTGTAATTAAATTGAAATGATCATAAATCTGTTACATAATACAAACATCATTGTTAGTATGAATAATTAAAATAATTAACAAAACTTGTTGGGCAGCCAAGTATATGTGAACTTACATACCTTAAAACAAAGGTTTAAGGCATTTGATGGAGAGAGAGGTAGATGCCAAAATTAGATGGATTAGATAATCTCTGTTGGTACAGATTTTACTTCACTGACTACACAGGAATTATAAATGCTTGATTTATGAAGGCAAAAACAATAACTTATGTGAATTGAATGAAATTTAGATGAAACAAATACCCAAGGAGATCTGAATACCTTGTTAGCTTGAGTTCTACAATACAAAATTGTTCTATAAGCCCCTCATAAACCAAATCAAAAATCAAAGCTCAAAACCGATCACACAAGCACATACACAAAACCAACCAACCGACCAACTGAAAACAAACAAACAAAGAAACAAACAAACAAAAAAACTCCAAGCAAACAAAATACTCCAGAATAAAATCAAACAAACAAACTCACAAAAAGTACGGAAAACAGTTTTCGCCTATATGTGATGCCAACAAAGGGCAATTGCAAGCCACTTAACTCAAATAGTTTTGTCTAATATTGTTGGATACAATGAGATTGTGGACATAACTTAGGACAGTTATGAGAGCACTGCTAAGAAAAAATTTTTTATCTCACTAGCCCTCCAAAGGATACACCATTTAGCTTATAAACACGTATAGTTTAACAAGTGCCTTAAAGGCTCGTTACATCATAAAAGGAATGTCTGTAAGAGTAAGAAAACTTACCCCCAGGAGGTATTATTTTTTTTTCCTTCATGCATTTTATTACATGAAATTTAATTTGTATTCCTTGACATTGCAGGAGATGTAAAGCTCTGAATTTGTAAACTGAAGTGTAAAGTGTTAATTGATTTTTCTGTCTTCTGAAGCTGAATTTCACAATGGTGCTGTGCAAATGCTCTCAGTAGAGAGGATTCTTAACAAGAGAAAATCTTTCATTTCACAGGCTTCTGTAAAAAAGGACATAATAGCCAGCAACATTGCCAGCTTGTACAATTGTGCAATATATCTCACATTTTTGTTGCATTCAGTAATTTTTTTGTGCTTTTGATCAGACACAGAAAAACTGGAAAATAATTTATTGAAAAGTAGGTGATACTGATTAATGCATGAAAATTCAGTCAAAATATAGGAAGTTTATAACATACTAATATCTAAGAAATTCAATTACTAAAATCATATTTTTGTCAATATTATCAGATTACTTCTATTGTGAGGTAATTTTGCAAGCTGGAGTCAGAAAGTTGCTTTCAGTGTGTTGTTCTCAAAAGGATCAGTTACATGCATGTTTGGGATTGCCTATGAAGTATCTTTAGCTTGACTTGTTTTGAATTGACTGTGACATTCCATGATGACAGATTCCTAAGAGTACTGTCCCCATTAGGTCCTCCTATATGGAATTCTCTTATTCTGACTTATTCATCAGTCCACCCAATTAATTTCAGGTTACACCAGAGAAGTTGTAGGTGACCGAACTTTCAGTAATCCAAATCTGGATTCTGTCCTGATACCCCGACTTGAATGAAAACCTAGCTGAGAAAACAGGCAAACAATATTTAAGAATTCCCTAGTTAAATTTCCTCTCGATTTCATGAGGAACCCCAAAATATCCTTTAGTTCCAGGAACATCTATGGCATTTAAATAATCCAAGCAAGAAAATTTCCTAAACAGTATTTACTGACATAAGAGACATCAATGCACTCCCTAGCTTCCTGAGTATTATTAGATTATTTACATTACTGCAGCAAAGGACATGCCTACAGAATCACTTCTGATAATTCTCCTTACCACATATAAAAAATCCCAAAGATGAATATTGATGAATGTAAACATAATTAATTCCTATACAAGATGCTTGCGCAAAACTGCTTTGGGGAGGAAGTACTTCTCTTCAGAAGATCTGTGAAATCTTTCCCTTTGGTATTATTAGTTCACAGGACAGCTATATATAGTGTATATACAGTGATAGGGAAGCAGAATAATGCCTTCTAGTCATATGGTTTGGTCAACATGCACCAGTGAATTGCATGCAGAATTTATCATTCAGTTGCCATGCCAGTGCAAGGAGAGGGACAGTTATGAACATAAAGTGCTCCCCATTTTTATCCATACATTCAGTTTTCAATACCACACCTGTTCAGGAGCATGTGTCAAAATACATACTCTATGAAGTATTTGGATATCAGTAACACTTTCCACCTCAATTATCTGAATTTTGGTCAGTTTTATTGAGCTACTAATGGACTTGGTTAATTGAGGTGGTTAGTAATTATCAAAATTAAATTTTCTGCTCATTTGTTCTCAGATAACTGTAACTGGAACAGCAGGTGTCAGATATTTTTGCCTGTATTCAGCAACCAAAATAACATTCAGAAAGCTTAATAAATAATCCTGTGGAACTCCAAACTTTCTTGAATCAAAAGAGGAAAAAAATAGGCCAAAAGTTTGACATTTTCACAGTGCAACTCAGTTTTTTTTAATAACTTCAATTATTTGAAAATTAGTTCAATACAGTCAAGATATGGATCAGATCATGTATGAAAAACTACACTACAGACTTGCCTGTGACAATCTGTATGTAACAGTCAGTATTAAATATTTTGCTACTAAACCTTTAGTCATAATCCACTGAGCTCATGACCAGTCCATCACAGAGCAATGTTGGAGAAATTTGATTGTCAATAAGCATAAAATTGCAGCTACATTTTTCAGGTATTCAAAACCAGTTCATTTACTATTTCCGTATACAGTGTGTGTCTCTCTTCCTGTGGATAATAGTATATATTTATTTGATTATATAATGGTTAATTATATATTTGTGAGAATCAATAATACTTATTAGAAACCAAAAACAAACAAAACAAAAACCCACAAAGCCTCGTCAAAACCCAGCAGCACCCAGAATCACAACCATACTTCCTAAAGGAAATATATTTACATTGCTCACTTTCTCATTACAGTTAACATATATCCTGTTTTATTTAACTGAAAATCAACCCACATTTTTCTTTACTAAAAATAAGCAAACACCAACAAACCAACCAAAAATACACAAAAACAATCCCCCATAAGCCCCCAAATAAAATACTCCTGAAAAAAAAAACCCAAAAAACAAACAAACAAAAAGCATATATATGGATTTTAAATCCTGTACATTATTCTTCAGATCAGATTGTCTCTGAATTGTGTACTGTACTCTTTGTTCATTTATTCCTGGAGATGACTGGACTTTTGTAAGAAATTATCATCTCTGTTAGTAACTTTAAGAGGAAATCTACTCACTGATTTATCACCAGATTTATATGCTGATGCAAAAGTGAGGATGACATTTATATCTACAATTTTAATCTATTAATTTGGTACGTATATAAAATTTGAATCACACATCCCCATATTCTGAAAAATTAACATTTTATATCTAAGGCCCATAACCTTAGCAACCTCAAACAAATTCCTATTCCAGCTGGATGAGAAATACTTGTATGGACTTTCAAACTCCTGACTGACAGCAGAATTTAAAGAGATAAGGAGTTCTGTTGTGGTGAAAATAGTATAACATGCTTCTCTTCACCCAAAATGAGCAATTTCCCACATTTCAATTATCTCATTTCTGCTTCACCTGTGGCTCAGATAATTGTAGGAAACTTTTAAAGGAACTCATAATCTATTGGAAGTAAAAAATAAAAAATGTTACAGAAGTTTTCCTAATTGAGGATGGATTAAGTCTCCTTGATTTGATGTGAATGATTGCAAGAGTCCCTGTTTAGTCATGTAATTAATAGTAATCCAAATTGAGTTAAAGATTGAAATTAATTAATAATCTGTGCTTTATTTGTTGAGATAACAAACAATTAATTTTCTTTTTCTTTTCCATTTCTTATCCTCTTGTTCCTCCTTTTTTTTTAAAAAAAACAACAACACAACCAAACAAAATACAACCAAAAACAAGCAAAAAAAATATCTCCAAATGGACTATGCTTCTTGCATTGAATCTTCTATGTGACAAAATAAATTGCAATTACAGAATCATCTCTCATTAGCTAATGTGAAATACTGTGGAACATAAGCATACAATATAGGTGAAATTTTGATTTGTAATAGAAGTATCATGGTGAAGATTGTACTTATGATAATGAGATATAAAAATACAACTGTACATCACTGGTAGAAAAGTTTTGAATTACATATTGTAGCAATTCAGAAATTTCTATCTTATTTCAAATCAAATAAATCACTGTGTTAACCTCAGGTAGATCAATATATAAATCCTCATTTCATATTTAGTCAAGTAGTCCTCAGAAGCACTGCAAGGAAAATATATTTGTAGAAAAAAAAATATTTTGTAATTCCATGTTTTGTCTGCTTTGGCTGTGAAAAAAGAAAGTGAGAAGGGGCGGGGATTGAGTGTTACATTTTTGTACCAAGTTTGATGCAAACAGGTGAGAAATTAGAAGCTAAAAATTATGGTTTATAATGGAAATGCTAAGGGTCCTTTAGCTCAATCATCACAGTGCTAGTGAGTGCTGCTGCAACACAGGATACATTTCTATAAGCTGAATTGCTACATATGGCAGGCTCCTTTAACCATGACAGAAGGTACAGTAATGAGCTAATTTCAACAGCTTGTTATGTAATGAATTTGTAATCTATTATTTATAAAACTTATAATTAAGTCACTTCTAAAAAAAGGAGAGATAATCATTAATTTTCATCAAGTAATTTGCTATTGCCTAGCTTAGGATGAAAATATAGTCAAGATAAAAGACAAAATTTTTCTCACCTTCCATCATTGAAACAACTTTCCACATTAGAACAAATGAAAAAAACATAACAGTCCAGATTCTGATGGTGGGTAGGTCATGGAACAAGAAAGTCCAGGAATTTAATTTTGGCAACATTTGTTGAATTCTGTTCACCTAGGACTAAAACAAGAGAGCCAATGCATAAATTCTACATATGAAAACTCATAAACTTCCATACACAGATCCTTGTTTATAGATATGTTTATTTTTGAAGGAATACAATTAAATAAGAATGAAAATTCCTTAATCCTTTTAAATTGTGTGAATACCATAGATAGAAAATTATATACAAACTTCATTTAGAATGTTATATATTCTCACTGTATATACATACCATTTAGCTAGGTTGTGATTCTTTTCAGTACTGCTCAAAAGATATGGCATTGATAGATGAACAGAAAAATTGCAATTTTGAGTTGACCTCATTCTTCTGAAATAAGTCTACTTTAAGAACAGCTAGATGACTGTCCAAATTAGTCACTGTCAGAATACAATAAGCTCTGAGAAGTTTGACTTTAAGCTCCAAGATGCACATAAGTTATCTCTTTTAAAGTTGAGAAATTCCAAAATTAATATTTTTAGTTTTTTTAAAATTCTCATAAAACAGTATAGTAATTCTGTAAGCTGCAGATACTTCTATCCTAAGATTTTATTTCTCTTTTAAAGAGAATAATTTTGCTTTAAAGAAAATAGCCAAAAAAATAGACCCTTATGAGCAAACATGAAAGAGTTCTTAATAGCAACAGAAAATCTAGAACTTTCCTTGAATCCCAAAATCCAAACTTTTATATGTCAGAGATCCAAATTCTACATGGAGAGAACCATTTACAAATGAATCTGAGATTTTTTTAATTTAGACATAGAGAAGACAAAACACTGAATCATTCACATCCCACATGAATTACTTTAGAATGCAAATATAGCAACATTTTCGTGTCCAACTTAATGAGTAATAAAATATTTTTAGCAAACTAAATGGAGGAAATCATAGACTATTACAACTATTTAGAGTCTCAAAATCAAGAAATCTTGGCTTATATCTCTCCAGAGAAGTGAAAAATAAGCTTGGATCCAACTATTTAAATGTGTCCCACCCACCATACATAAGATGAACAGTGTTGTATGCACCTTTTCGAAATGCATGTACTCTGAGGCCCAGCTACGATCTGTGTTAACTAGGTTGTCATTCTTCAGGCACCACAAACATCCTCATGGTATGGACCAATGTTCCTAACCTGGTTCTTCATAGGTCAGTTTCAAAACCTTATTTAAACAGTATCCTCTGTGCCTTGCCTGGACATTGGCTTATGGATCTTTCCTAGTCTTTCTTTTCACGCAGAGACAAACACTTCCGTTTTTTTGTTTTTTTTGTTTTTTTTTTTGGCTCATCCCTCAAGTCAGAATGATTGACAGATAAGGACTAGGTACTTCCAAGTTTTGAATGAATTTTGGCATTTCAAGCTTAGATGTTGTACCTGGAAGCTTTCTTCTGACACCTGTTTCCTAGGATGGCATTAGACATCTGTGTTTCAGCTGTTGAATCCCACTATGTTCCTTGGTGAGAATTCAGTCTTCAAGTAGATACACATTCTACAGAAATAATTTTTTAATCTTGTGTAAAAAGAACACGTAAGGTAGCTTTATTTATGTAATGCTTTTTAAAACACATTCTGACTTTTAATTGAATTTTTGATTTTTTTTTATTTAATCCATAAGCAGAATATTTCTTTTCTAATATGTAAGAATAAAAGGCCTCAAAATAGAAATAAATTATTAAAATAGTTTATACAGATATAGCTAACCCTTTTTTTTTTTTTTTCCTAAAAAAGAAAGGAATTTGCTGTTTACATAGTGGGTATTTCATATGTATTGTTTAAATGGAGATGTTTTTGATGCAGCAGAGAGATGTGTAGGAGAAATACTCAAATTGGTACATGTGAAAAATAAATGGAAATGTGTGTGTGAAAACACAAGAGAAATAGAAGAAGAAGGATTAAAAGAATGGCTTATATTGAAAATGATGGACACCATCCCATTGTTCTTTCCAGTGTATTTTCCTGTCATTCCCAGCAGTAAAACTGAGGACCATGTGAACTCTAGGAAGGCTTGTGTTTTCATGACTGCAACATAAATGTCTCATCAACAGAAGCCCTTGTGCTGACAATAAGAGGATGGAAACAACATTGTAGCGTATCACCTACACCATTCTTTTCCCAGTTTTCAGGAACACTTCAAACACAAGGATATTTCAAACATAGGAAGCCGGGCAACTTGACTAAGACCCGTGGGAGAAGAAATGAGTAAGATTCTGCGTCAAAGGACCACTCATAATGACATATAATGGCATATAAATAGCATATAGGTCATCACCTAAGAAGAAGAATCCCAGAGAAATGCTGAGGACTCAGTACTGGTGTAACTTGAGCTCTGTGTCACACGCAATTGACCCCAGTCAGACTATGCAAACTTGAACATTTGATTATCTGGCATACATGGAATCTGTGCTCACTATCTCAGACATAAATGTACCTAAAAATAGGCAACATGAGTCTGATTGTGTCTCATTCAAGGTAAAACACAATGACTGCAGGAGAGCATGAAATAATTTGGCCTCCCTTCATCTTTACTCATTCCCTGAGATCCTGTCCAGTGAGGCCTGCTCCAGCATCTCCTCATCAGGATAAACTACCCACCTCTAATTAATTTCTTGCTGTCTGTCCCAGGATTTGCTGCCTCTACACTTAGATTTGGTACTTTTGATATTACTGAGTGAACCTCCATCTGGGTCAAAGCATCTGGTCCAACAGGGACAGTTCTTCCAACATCTGCTGTTTGTTATGTCCAGCAGTTTTTCCTGTGGTACTCAGTAGTTTCTCACGGTTTGTTCAGTGTGCTAAACCTCATCGCAGGGTCTGGTCATCAGCTTTTTTCCCACAGTAATATTAAGCTAAAAGTATGTCAGATTCATACGCTTCCCACTAAAATATTAATTAATAGCCTCAGCAATTTAAATTCATCTGCTATTTCTTCCAGTAAAACTGTTCATATGGCAATAATGTGAATATATCCTCATGGGCCCCATTATGGGCTTTTCTTTCATTGAAGTTTAATTTTAACTCAGCTTTTAATTTACATTCAATGTCTTTTGCATTACTTAAATCATCAGCCTGTATACATACAATAAAGAAAATAAAATCTATTTAAAATCTGAACTGATCTGAGAAGCCAGCTTTTGAAGAATTGTCTTCAGGGGAACTGGAGTTGATGATAAAAAATAATAACTTTGTAGGCTATAAACCGTTGTAGTTAATTTAGTGAACTTCCGTTTAATCACAGAGACTGGAACAGATAATTGGAATATATAAAGTTAATTTTATTTAAACAGGAATTACTTTTCTTGGTCTTCAAATTGCAATTGCTATTGCTTTTAGCCAACAAACATGATAAATACTTATATTACACTCTCAGACAATGACATCTCATATATATAATTATACATGTGTATATCATGTTTATAAATCAATGACAATACTTCACACTGACTGCTCCTGCTAACTGAATGCTGAAGGCTGACATCTGATGAGGGAAAAGCATAAGAACAAAGGAATTTTATTCATGATCAAAAAGCTGTCATGACATAGTAAAAAATTAATGTCTTTCTGAGGAGACAATTACGTTACAGCACTGAGCCAACTAGCTGGCTAGCCTTAAACCTAGTATTGTTACCAAATTCATCTTGGATATAGTAAATCAATACAATATCCTGCTTCTATTATATTACATTTTACTGTTGGATGGTACATATTTTTTTTTTTCACAAAAGCTTCACATAAAAATCATTGTTAGCTTTTATTTAGGCTGCTAAACTAAATGACTCAGTGGCACAGACTAGCACAAACAGTGTAAAACATAGTGTAAAATCTATTATTTATTTTTTTATCTTTCACAGTCGCATCTATCCATCCTTTGTCCTAAACCACTTAGATATTTTCACCTCTGTTCTGGAGGAAAGAATAGTCATCTGAAATTTTTTGCTTTTGCTGCACAACATAGTATCAGATTTTTATAACCATCAGGCCTCATTATTCTGAATAAATTATAGAAACCTGATTTGTGAATACATCAAAGTTATATCAGCAGAGATGGCTCCAGGTGTGCCTTGGATTAAGAAAAGCAGAGAAGATGACATTAGGAGTAGCATGGCTGTGGTATTTATCCAAACTCAATAAATCTTTCATGCAAACTTGGACTGCTTATCAAGTTTACCTGGATCATTTATTTTTCCTCTATATTAGTGCTTTGGTGCAAAGGGGACACCATTTCTTCATATTTTCCTGAGCTGAGAATCATGAACTATAAAGCTTTAAGAAGCATATTTCTGCCATTCCCAGTGCCCCTGAATGTAAAGGTGTCATGGTAAATGTGGGTATGGGTTTGGAGAAGAGGCATAGTTTGAGAAATACAAGTTCCTGAAAAGCACTGATGACATGAAAAGGTTTGGCTGTCTTAACATGTAATTAGTATCTCTTGAATAGGCCTTGAGGATCAAAATATTACTCCCACCTTCCTGCAGTGCATTACTACAAAATGAATCAATTTGTATCTATTGGTATGGTGGGTAGATGCTGGGTGGATGTCAGGTGCCCACTCAAGCTGCTCTCACTCCCCTCCTCAGCCAGCCAGAGGAGAAAAAATACAACAAAATGCTCAAGGATTGAGATGAGGACAGGGAGATATCAGTCAGCAATTACTGACTCTAATGGGGGAAATGAGTTTAATTTATTATCAATAAAAATCAGAATGGGATAATGAGAAAATAAACCCCAAATCTTAAAAAGATCCTTCTCCCCTCCATATTGGGTTCAACTTCACTCCTGATTTCTCTTTCTCCTCTCTACCAGTCATAGAGGGTGATGGGGAATGGGGTCTGCAGTCATCATGTTGTCTCTGATGCTCTTTCTTCCTCACAGGGAGGACTCCTCACACTCTTCCTCTGCTCTACTTTAGTTCATGCCTTTGACAGTGGTCCTTTAAGTTATCTAAAACACCCATTCATGACAATGTGCTACTAAGACTATCCTGAGGACAGGGATATGTGAATAGAGAAGTGGATGCTTTAAATTTTTTCTTTCTGCTTTCAGTGGAAGTTATTACATCTGTGTTCAGTTTGTAAATATGTGACTGAGACCTTTGGACTTTTTATACAATAAGTATTTCTTATAGACACTAAAATCTCTAAATAAGTACATATGATGTGGAAGCTTGTTTGTCCTGTAATAAAGTACAAACAAGTGTAGCTTGTAAATCTGTAAATCTGTAAAGTATTCCTATTAGGATGATGTTATGCCCAAGGCATCATATACATTGAGAAATGATTGATTTTCATCTTCTTCATTTCGTCCACTGAAAAAACAGTCAGTATCATTAAAATGAAAGATAAATAGGTAAAATAAATAAACCCAGAATGAGAAAAGCTAGATATATTACAAGTCAAATCAATGTTTAAGCTGATAGAGTTTATGGAATTTTTCTCAACAGTATTTATGATTAAATAAAAGTTTAGCGCTTATTCTATATCTGTAAAATGTCTTTATCATTTATATAGTAATACAGACAAGTCAACATCAGTCCATTCCTGGAATGTATGACTCCCAAACATCAAACAAACCTGTATACAATTTATGAAGAAGGGTAATCTGTCATGTCAATAACATTTTATTTAGCAACCTATACCAATAAGGAAAACTGTATTTTATCTGATCTGTTTTGCCTGTTTAAATGCCCTTGGACGTTTGAGACAATATTAGAAGAAAATCCTGTCATGTTTAGTTTCATGAGCTTATAATTGTGAAATCAGATGTCAGCACAAAAGCTTGTAAGTTAACAACATCAAGTTCTAATAAAATGTAGAAAGAAAAACCTATCAGATCAAATTATTTTTATACTGGTATTTATCATACCTGGTCCTGTTCTTTAGAAATATTAAAGAGTGTTTTTAAGGAAGGAGGAAAAACTGACATTTAATTTCAGAACATGGATTAGTTCTTGCACATCAAAAGACCTACTTATTTAATTAAAGTGGTTGAAAACCTTCTGAAATAATAAACTGATTCTCTTATGCCCTAAAGAGAGTGTGTGTGTGTGTGTGTGTGTGTATATATATATATACACACACATAACAAAAGAAGGATTTTCATTAGAAAAACAGCATAACACTATTCCCCATACTAATATATGTTTCCCACCAAAGTATTAATATAAGATAAGGCTTCTCTATATGAGTGCACTCCTACTTACACTGGCTTCTGGAAAGCCGTATTGTTTTTTTATTTATTTTTAATATCATTCTTCCCATAGGATGGATGTACAAAGTTTACACTTTTTTTTTTCAGAGACTGTAATGGATTGCACTGGACTGAAAGAAATAGACTTGCCACAGTCCACAGCAACAGCATAATCAATCAACAAGACCCTCTAGCTGTAACATATAATGACAAGAAACTAAAAATAATCTAGAATGCAGAAAGCTTATCTCACAATTGCCGAAGTAATGAAACAATACTTTTTTTAATGTTATTTTTTTTTCCATCCTGCAGGATCATGGAAATTGCTGAATAGCAGTACAAGAGAAGAAGTTTGAGTGTCCTATGCTAAAATAGATCCGTTGTGTGTAATAAACTATCAGCTTATATTATTTGAGTTTGCAACTAAAACTAATCTGTAAGTGGGAGGTACTGCTCTTCTAGTCTTTACAGTCACTGTAATTTCTATCTTGGAGAGACTTTAATTACCCTAAAATGAAATACTATGCTTTCATGTGACAGGAGGGTGTCTGCTCTGGGCTGCTTTTTTCTATATCTCTGTGTTATGTACAGCATTTAGAGAATTTGTCTGAAAATGTAGAAAGGTTCAGGTAAAACCTGAAATGTGTGTTGAACTTCATCATCTTTCATCTCATATTTTCAAAAATTCCTGTTGATTCTCTTTAAAAATATCTTGAAAGGGACTTTTGCCACTACAATCCAACTTTTCCCTCAGTACCATGAGACCTTTATATGTAGGGATTCATGCTTCCATCTTCATCAGTACTTTAATAGATGACTGCCAGGGAAAAATGACCTAGATAGATTTCAAAGATTTTTCATGTTTATGTATATCTTGACATTTTCCTTTAAAATACAGAAAAGAAACCCTTCAGTAACATTCCCAATAATGAAATGAAGCACAACAAATTAATATTAATAAAATTATACATATTATTAAATTATAGCCTCATTTTTTTCAAAGAAAAATGAGAAGGTAACTGCATAAATAATGGTTTTGAATTAAATATAAAGATGATATGTCATGAATAGGTGTTTCAAGCATTAATGGACAGGTGTAATCAAAAGTAGTAATTACACCAATTTTAACAGATTTGTTAACATATGTTGTGATTATTTTGTAAATGATCATAATAATTAGAAAATCTACTGAAAACATTCCCAATTTAAGTCACAACTCCATTTAGTTAGAAAAATGCCAGAATTGCTAGCAAAAAAGAAAACTTATCACCTATTCAATTGCATTAGAGCAAAATGAGTCAATTCATTAAGCTGTAACGAATGTTCAATAGTGCATCAAAATGTAAAATTTATTTGGGCAAATATGTAAAATGACAAAGTTATCCAGACAATATGAACTTTTTTCCAAACTTGTATTCATCTACCAATTTTCTGGTTATTTAAGGTGCAACGATTTCCATTCTTGAATACTGTTTGAGCATCCAAAATTACAGTATGAAACTGTTTGTTAAGACTAAGGGCAACATATATTAGATTTTCAAGGGATGCATGTTTCCAAACAATATATTTATTGTTTCTTGCTTTTTTATGGTTCCTGATTTTTGGCAAAAAAGTTCCAAAATTTCGGGTGCCTGCTTAAACAGAACTAACCTCCTGAAGATTCTGAGATTATCAGTCAAACTTAATAAGTAAAATTAAAACATGGTTCATAAGCATACTTTTTTCAGATGTATGTGAATTAGAAAAAAAAATCCTCTTAAATATTTTTAGTTGCATTCGCTTAATCCATAAATTTGACCTCAGATGTCAGTTTTTTTCTCTGAAATGGCAGACAGCATAATTAAAAATACTTCTGAATGGCTCACTTCCTATATAATGATGACAAGAATTTCCAGACAAGGTAAAACATTTGAGAAAAGTCATCTTATTAAGGTTATGAGAAATATATTTTCCATCCCTTTACTCCCCTTCCACCATTTACTACTTCAGCAGGAGTAGACTGCCATATTTCCACACTTTCAAATTTGAAGTCCAGTAACTAAATTTACTGCATTTGGGAAATTCTCAATCACGTGCTTTCAGCCTCTGAAATGAAAGACAATAGCCAAAAGGTGGAACCAGATACAACACAGAACAGAAACAGAAAATTGCACAAGCACACCAAAATCTGAATTCAAAATTGGAAATTAATTGCTGATTTACAATACTGTAATTTTGTTAATCCTATTTTTAAGTATTTTTTTCTATACAACTTCTCACTGAAATTTATAAATAACAGGAGTTACTGAAAGTAAGTTGTTAAAAGGTTTTTTGCATTTCTTAAAACAAGGAAATAAGAGACGAAATGTCATGGTGATAGCAATTCTGATATTCACAGTTGATACTGTGCACACAGAAAGTATAGGTCCTTTCTGGAAGTAAATTGTTCTTCTTCAGTGTTGTTTTATTTTAGATAATATTGGGTTCATACATGAAAACAGATAAATTTCTATTGTGTGATATATAATGATTAATTTTGGAGATGTTGAGGATATGGGGAGGAACAGTTAGGTAGTCAAACAGTAGGAAGGTTATTTGTCATCCTAATGTAAAGTCAGTTGTGGAATACAGAAAAGTATGCCATTGGCTCTTAGATGAAGGCTGGTGCAACTTGCAGTTGCCTTAAAGGAGAATTTTGCTCATAAAGAACAATGAGGAAGTTTGGATAACACCCACTTAATCATTTTAGACAAGTATTGAATAATGTTAAATTTATGTGATAACAGTAGACCAAAAATAGAATAAATAAAGAGTGATTGAGGATTTTGTTGATTTTAAATTTGTAAACCTGACAATAAGATTCCTCAGGAAAATAGCCATGAGTTGCTGAAATTGCTTTAAATGTTATCTTTCTATGGCTACTGAGTTTGCCAGGACATCTGCAGAAGGGGAAAAAATCCCTTCAGGGCTAAGCAGATATGTGTTTTCAGTTAATATATACAATTTCTACTACAAAATCATAGGGGAGAAAAGAAAGGGAGAAAAATATGTCTTTCATAGTAGGAAGAGTTTTTAAATTCTGAAATCTCCAGAAAGAGGTTAAACAAGGGATAAAAGTATGGACTATACCAATTGGAAACCTTCCACAACAAAATGTATACAAGTACTTTCTCTTGGACTGATTAGTCTTTCACGAAGTACAGGTTGAGTCTTTCTGGGCCCAATGAGATTATTCTGCCTCCACTACTATATCCTGAAAACTTTTTATTTACTCAAGGGCTCAGTGGATGGTACTTTTTAAGGTAGTGTTCATTTATATTGTATACTGTGCTTCTGGCTCTTGTACAGACCTTTGAATTTGTGTTTTCTGATCAAAAGTATGATCTGAAATCAGTTGAAATAGTCATATTCCTTTAATTATTCTGGTTCTTGAAAGCTTGGATCTTATCTGAATTTTAACTTGTCTGACTGGCGGGAAGTAGGTACAAACTTTCCGAGTTTGGTCTTGCTTCAGTTTACAGTGTCTATGGGCTGTACACCCCTCTCATAAGTAATTTGACAGCATTACACCTATGAGCAACTCTAGCTCTGTTGGAAGGTGCAGTATGGGCTTCTGCAACAGCTAAGTGAGCTGTTAGAAATTGTAACTTTTGGGAACAATGGTACTTTATTGTTCTATTAGAACATGAGAATAACATCATTTCAAATCTGTGATGATGTAACTTACTGTTTGTTCATTTAAGAATATTTTGAAAATGTAAATGAAGCATTACACAAGCTACTTCAAAACTTACCGATTTTGTACTTTTAATGTTATTATATTTAATATATCTTCAAATATTGAAGTTTGTGGGATATCCAAGTGCATGAGAAAATACTGACATTAATTGAAAACCAAAATTACTAGACTGCCACAGATTATGACATATGGAGGAAAAAAATGGTAAACACAATGGAATGGTCCTGAAAATTCAGGAAGTGTGCAAATCAGATCAAATCAACTCAAAACAAAAAAAACAAAACAGGTCATGATTTTTTAAAAGGAGTTTCTACTTATTTTAATGGTTTTAATATTTGAGGTTTCTATATTTGCCTTAAGCATTTACTTAGTAACATATTTTTGCCATTCAAGATCATTCTTTGCGAACAAAATGTTTTTAAGGAAACTTGTGAAACAAATGAAATGATCAACTGCAAAAAGTTTCTGATAGCCCTAAAATGGACATTCCTTTTTGCAAGAATACTCCTAATTTACACATAATTTTGTTTGTAAAATCTTTTTTTTTTTTTTTTTTGGTCAACTTGTCTCTCTCACAAACATATTTCAGACCATATTCTTATAGCTACTTCTGACAAACTGGCAACAGTGCAACACTGCAGTAGTCAATTTGGTTAGATTCCAGGCATTCCATCATATCTTCTGTCACTTGTCTCTCCAAACTGTCCAGACAAAGATGTTTATGTAGAAGGGGAAAAAAAAAAAAAAGATGAAAAAAGAAATTGAAAGAAAGCAAGCCTAACTGCTATTGCAATAAAATGATAAGAGTTTGTTTCCATAAATATTATATACCTTACAGTGAAATTTCAGACATGTTTTTTTAAAGAAATCTAGTGTGAAAATCTGAAACATTATAGGAAAGAAATAGTTTACTCGCAGAAGAAACAAGTAAAATGTGGCAAATCTTGTAGGTTCTTTTCATCTTTCTGGCAGTCTCTTTTATAATGAATCTCTTTTCCGTTTCCATCCATTACTGCTCCATTTGGGAAGGTCTGCTCATGTATTTATTTAGTTGGAGTAATCCATGGAAAATGTACTGGGTAGTTACTCTCTGATTTTCTTTTAGGTGTCAGATTTTTTTTTTCCTTCATTGTGTGATAACGATTTTGTGTAGTGTTTAATCCAACAATCCAGTTTCACTTAGTACTTCTACTTCAATAAGTACCATGACTCTAATACAATTTTCAATGATTTTACCTCTAAATTTCATTGTATCAAGCTGATATGATCATAAAAATTAAAGCAAAAATAATGCTTTTAGTAATCTTTCTAAGACATCTGTTGCTATGGAATGTGATCTTTAAGAAACTGGCTATAGCTCTCCGCACATGTCTGTTCAGGTTTGAAAGAAACCACCTATGAAATTATACATGTATTTGTATTTACAAAGGCAACAGGAACTATTTTGTCCAAATGTGGTAAAGTCTGAGAGACGAAAGCCATAGCTCACTCTCTAATTGTGAACATGATCAATTAAAGCTTTTTTTGAGGGATTTAACTGCAGTAAATTATCACTGAGTAAGTAAAGGCGTGTTATTCAGCATGTACATGAGCTGCATTAGTGATTGTTTGATTATGTATCCTTTTAGAGTTTACTACAGTGCTCCCATTCTCTCTCTTTAGCCTTCAGGTTTCTAGACAGTCTTTCATGCTAAATCTTCCCTGCTGGCCCAGTCAACTCCCATGTATGGCAGAAATACTATGTCTAATCCAGTCATTGTCTTGCTGATGTTTCCCCTCTGTCCTAATTTTGAGGGTGAGCTGATTATGGCTTTATTCTGCAAATTATATTCTGTTGTGTTTTGTATCCACTTTTCTCATTTAAATCAACATCTATGTTCTTGTTTTCATTTTAGAGTGCATATACGTTGCTCCTAACTTTGGAATGAAACTGGTAATTTTTTTAAACTATTCTGAATACTCAAATTCTAGGAAAAAGTTATCAATTTAAACTATTCTTCTTAAAAAAAAAAAAGTTATATACATCCTCAGTATGTGGATAAATTGTATTTAACAGGCCATTAAATTTTTCTTAATTTCCTGTCTTCCATCCAGGAATGACATAGTATTCTTCAATGAGTGAAAGAAGAATATTCAATTTGGTCTCAATTTTAATTTTGTTATTTACTGGGAGAAATAAACTATAACACCACTTTGATGATTACTTTGTTTACATGTCTCAGTAGGGCTCGCAGCCGTAACAAAAGAAAGAAGAGCTGCCAAAAAACATTTGATTCTGACTCCTTTAACTTTTTAAGTTATTTATTTGACTTAAATAATCATGTTATGTAAACTGCTTTAAAGACACAATTAAAAAAATCAACCAAAACAAATAAAAAGATCCCCCTTCTCTTTCCACTGTTAAAACCACATCCACCATAATAGATGTTCATGAAACTCATACTAGGGCAATTACAAATTTAGACCAATTGAACATCAGCGATTAGTTACTATTATATGTTGTTTCTAATGTGACCAATCACCAGGTGGAAAGACTACAGAGAAAACAAAAAAAAGGGGAAAAAATTGAAAAAAAAACAAAACAAAAAAACAAACAGTACAAAATAAAAAACCCCTAACAAACTAAATAAACCAGGTCTGTAGATGTAATGATGTTCTAGGAAGTTAGTATGCTATGTTTGCAATCTATTTGAATAACTGTCTTTTCCACAGTGAGTTGTTTCTAATTTTGACCAAAAATATACAAAAATTTTGAACAATTATATATTCAATTTGTTCTGTTTCTCTATTCCTCAATCAGTTTTTAGAAGCTATTGAGAAATCTTCTTATTTATTCAATACAGTTTCAAATAAATTTTTGAGTAAGCAAGTTATGGATCTAATAGAGAAAATTATGCATAAAGAATGAATTCCACCAGTTCCTAGTGGAACTGCTTTATCAAATTTGTGAATATTAATTTATCTAGAACTCCTGGAGGCTGCCACTTTCAGATCTCCTCAGTCATTTAGAGAATGGATTAGAAAAGAGAAAGTATAGTCTATTAACAAACTAGGAGAATTTCCAACTGTTACAATATATGTTTATTAATAAGTCTTAAATTGCAATGAAGAGGGAGCATGATTAATGTTGTTGCGCAAATGAAGTGTTATGATGAAGGCAAAGTTGTATTACAATTTTAGTTTGTTGGGCCAAAGTGATTGAATATGCTATCAAAAATGATTAGACAAGCTTCAACAAACGCCTTGTTATTTACTCACTGATGACTGTTTTAATTGAGGAAATAACATCAAACTCTATGAAACTGTGACCACAACTTAAAATAGACTAATATTCTGTGATATTTATGTGGAAGCTTTAAAAATGTCTCAAATATTCTTATTTTTGCTTCTTATGCTCAACCAAAATTCATGTATATTTTGTGAAATTTCTCTCAAATTTTGTAGAAAATAATCAAAAATTAGCATATCTGTCAGGACACTGAAGATATTTTTATAATAGAGCATATATCTTTAGAGAATCAGTTCAGAATAATGTTGATAACCGACTGATGTTTTGGTTGTTGCTATATAGGGCTTACACTAAATCAAGGATGTTTCAGTTTCCCATGTTCTGCCAGCAAGCAGGTGCACAAGAATACAGGAAGAACCATAGCCAGAACAGAGGACCTGAAGTGGCCAAAGGGATACTTCATACCACAGAGCATCATGTTCAGTATATAAAGTGTGAGGAGTTGTCCCAGAGGAGCCAATCACTGCTTGGGGACAGGGTAGGCATCAGTCAGCAGACAGTGAGCAACTGTATTCTGGGTCACCTGTTTTACTTGGGGTTTATTCCTCTCTCCCTCTCTGTCATCTTCCTTTTTGTTACTACTGTTATTATCATCATCATAATCATTTTCACCATTACTATATATTACTTTATTTCAATTTTTACTGTTCTTATCTCAACCCATGGGTTTTATCTTTTTCTGATTCTCCTCCTCATTCCACAAGAGAGGTTGTGTGGGGAGTGAAATACCTACATTGTCCTTAGTTGCCATCTGGGGTTAAAACATGATGCTTGCATAAATCAATAGCTTACATAAACACTGAAAAATCTATTCAGGTGCCCACACATATGATTTAGTACTATTAATGATGTCCTAAGACATTCTCATATGTCTCCAGCTGCCCCTTTAAAAAGACATGAGTTTTCTGTTTATCCTTTATTATATGCTAATTTGGGGCATAAAAACTTGTACCTGTGCTCTAGTTGTCCACCTTAGTCTCCCTTGTAGCTTCAAACTCAGCTGTCTAAAAGGCATATAAAGCTTTCTGAGATCTTCCTATGTGACTAGAAGGTCTGACACAAGACCTACAGGGCACCCACAATGCTCTAGAGTGGCAGCTAGAATCTGACTGGAATAATTTAGGGTACCTAAAATGACCCCACAAAACTTTGTTTAGTAAATGGAATCAAGCCCCACATCCCTGTTGCATGGACATCAACAGGATCTAAAGATATCATCATGAAGACATATGTATTTAAATGTCATCATTTCAAATATTATTCTACTCTGAGTATTGAAGCTTGAAACTGAATTAGGTACATACTACACTATCGAGCAGACTGCGAGATACAAACTGACAATTCTTTGTTCTAGTAAAACTCTAGTCCTGCCAGCACACAGAAAAGGGCTGATCTTACTGCATTACATTAATAACTGCCCTCATGCCATGGGAAGAGCTCTCCCATAACAGTTTTATCTCTTGATAAGAAAAACTGATTCTATAAAATTTTAGCTTCTAGCTGGAAAAAAATTATCCTTTCCATAGGTACTTGGAAGAATCTTTGCACACATTAGGAAATAATATTAAATCTGTTCAGTCCTTTAGAATGGCTAAAGTTCATGCACTTCCTTTCCAAATTTGCGTGCCCAGACCTCCTTATTAGTGGATAACCTTAGTTCTATCCATTTCCATAAGTGCTATGATGGGCTGTTGTCAAAGGTGTCACTAGAACTGCTCTTCCCTGGCACAGAGTTCTAAATATGTTATGCAAAAAGTGATCAGGAAATTGAATTTTTATGTTTGTTTGTTTTCTAGAAAAACAATATTTTTACTCAGATTGAAAAGGCAAACTTAAGAATTCAATACTGAAAATGTAATGGGAATGTGCTTTTCAAGCCAGACCTCCTGTGGCTTTTGGAGCAGTCCAATTTCAGCTAAACTTCCAGCCTTATGTGCCTTTCAGGCTCCCTCCATCCTTAACAATCTCAGTAAGAACAGAAAGGGCAGCTGCAGACAGCAAAAGCTGCAGTTCTGTTCTCTGCACTCACAAAAGCTGAGAAGTGTCAGAAGACTCCAGCTATTACGTAATGTTTTGTTTGCTTGTTTTATTTTGGCTTTGCATTTGTTTTTTTGGGGGGGTTTGTTTGCTTGTTTGTTTTTCTGGAAAATTTCAAGGAGTCATAATTGACCAGAAAGAAAAGGGGTTTTATGCTATTTTATGCTGGGTAATTTTAGAGGTGACTAAAAAAGGTAAATGAGGGCTAAAAATTCTTGCTTATCCTCTTTATTTTCAGAGAAAACTTGTCTTTGCAGGTAAAAACTTGATGGGGTGTCTTTTTCAGGAATGTCTCACAACAAGGCTTTGGGGAGTCATTCCAGATAAAGGAGTGAGATTCAAAAATCTGCAAAGTCTCTCTGGCCCTAATACATAATACTTTTTTTTTAAAAAAAAGCTAAATCGTGGTGAAATTATTGGTGGCCAAAAAGCTCTGCTCATTAGAAGTTTAAGACTTTTCTTGTCTTGCAGGCATGTATAGTTTGTTCTAGAAGGAAGAGCTTTAATCCATGTTGTTAAGCATACCATGCTTCAAACTGCTTAAAACTGCACATAAAAAGAATAGAAAGGCATAACATAATGTTCATCTTCAAGACTGAGATGAAAATTGACCATAGAATTCAGACCTCTGCTTCCTCCACAGTGCACAAATTTTAAACAGTAAATAGAACACCTTCTGTACACTTTTCAATGCATATACTCATGTGTCTGCTGGTATTCTACCCTTTCACTGATATATTATTCTATTTGTTTTCATTAAAATCTCTGAAATGAGATGGTATTTGTACTGACTTGATAAAATGTCATGCATAATGTGTGCACTTACACATTGAGGTAAAGATTCCTATCCAACTTCCTTCTTCAGCAATCATTACTTTCTCTTCATTTCTAGCACAGCATCCAATCAAAAGGCAGACACCTGTTTTTCAGCTGCTCTTCATCTAGCTTATAACTACCCTGAAATAATTTGCAGTCTATGGCATATCATCTTAAACTGTGAGGTAACTAATTAGCAATTCTAAATGAAAGGGGAACTGAAAGCAGAAAGCTACACTCCCACAATAAATATGCTTGACAATTTGTGAAATTCAGGGTGTATAGCACTTACAGATAAATGTGGTGAAAAGGCAGAATATATGCATTAGACATTTGGAACAAAACCCCATCACATTATCAAAGCAGCCAACAATCCATAGTTTTGATACTCAGCCCATTATATACTGGGTGAAGTTATTTACTGAGTTCATTAAGACATCATGAATCCTGCAGATAAAAACTACTCTTAGAAATATGTCTTACCTCAGCAAGTTAATGGTAGCACTCTTTTCCTTTCTGTGAAAATCAGAAGAAATTAAATAGTGACAAGGCCAGATCATAGAAGGATCTATGACAATGTCAGACTCTCAATGATTTCTATTTCTTTTTAATAAAGTTAAAAATCTTAGTTTCTTTCAGTTTCTACTGAACAGATGTTTTCAATGAATAGCTACAATGATGTATATGATTTATTTCCCCAAAACTAATTCAGGATGCAAGTAATTTTCATCATTTCCTGAAATTTGCATTATGTTATGTCTGTCTGTTCCAACGTATTCTAACGTATGCATTCAACGTAGTCTAAGTGACTGATTTCAGCAGCCCAATGATGAAGGTAGCTGGCCAAGAACTCCTGAAGTGTTTCACATAAATATTAATGCAAGAGCTGTCAGAGGGAGAGTTCTTTAATTCCAGGGCTAAAAGGCAGCAATGCATCATAGAAGGAAAGAATGTTTGCAAGGGAACCCTGGAGATCATTTAGGACATCTTGCCATTCAAAGCAGTGCAGGTTTCTAAGTTAGACCAGGTATCTCTAAGTCCAATCAAGTTCTGAATATTTCTGAGGGTGCTGATTCTACAGCCATTCTTCATAAGTTGCTTCAGTGCTTGAACATTCTCTGTTTAAGAGGGTTTTTTTCTTTTGTCCCATTATGATTTCCCCTCCTGAACCTTGTGACTGTTGTATCTTGCCATTCATTGTGCACTGCTGGGGGAAGTCTGGCTCCATCTCCTCAGCAGTTCCCCTTCAGTGGAAGTCTGCAGTAAGACCTCCCTCAGACTTCTTTTCTCCAGGGCAAAGAAACCAATATCATTTTGTCTCAAACTATGCTCCACTCTCTAATCATCACAATGATTAGCTCCAGCTTGCCTTGTATTGTATGAAGCAAACATTCAGGGAAAAGTCTCGTCCTTCAACTTTTTGCTGTACTCTTGTCATTAAGCCAGTATGGTTACATATAAGGTTTATTGTGAGATTTACCAGATCTTCAGCAGCTGACTTGTGTTCACCTTGTTGCCTGCCAGAAGCCCCAACTCCTATTTTTTTTTGGTAATATTTATTCCAGCTTTCTACATCATTCTCCCCTTCCCTCCAAGTTCCATTTTAGGATGTATTCTTGTTGCCAGCTTCCCAGAATGAATTTAGCTGAAAAATTCAATGCCTGCTTTAGGCAAGCCAAATAAAATCAACACAACAATTGAATTACAATTATACTGGTCATAATGGACATCTTCTTTAACTGAAAATTAAGAAAACAAGCCCAGTGCGTAAACATCAATGACACTGTCTTGTGTTAAGGCATTGAGTGGGCTGGGGTGTCTCTGGGGATTGGGAACCTGGGCAACGGGCCATCCAGAACCTGTCCCACTGTCCACCAGGAGCAGGGCAGCCAGGAGGGCACCAGGGGCAGCACCAGATCTGGGCACTGAGATCCTCTCTGGGGTTGTGGGTAGGACCCACAGCTGGACAGGGCAGAGCTGTAGAGAACTGGAGACCGGCATTTCTAGTATTATCAAAAATCAGAGCTACATAAAACAGCTGGGAAAGTTTAGAACACACGGTTTAGAAGTACAGAATAAAAGATATAGTCAAGGCACCTATTGCTTCTCTTCTATCCCAGCAATCCTGCATATGTTGCAGGACCTGAAGTTTTTACAGAATTTAGCTGATACAGGTGAGGTTAACTCATGCTTTTGCTCCTTCTGGCTCATTGTTATATGTCTCCATGTGTTATGGCTGAACAATTTTAGAACAGATCAATTGTCACAATAGCAACCACATAACTACGGCTTTTGTGGAGACTAAAGGCCTCTTTTTAAGTTGCAGACACAGAATGCCAACAGCATTCAGCTTTCACTTTAAGGTACAAACACCCTACTTCAGTCTGCCCACTCTGTCCCCATGACACTAATAACGTCAGTAAGAATATTTAACAGTACTACAATTCGTATGTTAGATGTCATTATGAGTCAGCAGCTCTGTTCAGGATCCATACCTGACTCAAGCTCATAGAAGATGATTGATGATGCATGCATGAGTGTTTTTCAGAAAAAATAAATAAATAAATAAATAGATTTAAAGTTCTTAATAGGCAATTCAAGTCCTTCCTCCAATACAGCTGAAAATGTTGCCAACTAGATAGAAAAAAGGCACAAATGATGATGTCTGGTCTAGAAATTGTGTGCCTGCCAGACACCCAAATGGAGAGGAATGCAATTCCACTCAGTGACAGGATGAGAAGAAGACAGTATTTGTTATTGTCACTATAAGCTGCTTATGTCTCTGCCTTCCATTTTGATACATTTCATTCCTATATTTTAGCCACTCTACTTTCACAAGCTGACAGTTCTGGTGGTTGGTGATTGTATAACATTAATAAGACCAAAGCAGTCTGTATGTATTCACAACATCTGAGTGGGATCACAGCTGTGAATGTTGATTGCTGCTTTCTGCCATTTGCATCAGCTTCCTTCTTTGAGATGACTATTTCGTTTTTCCTTCAGTTCTTTTTCTGATTTTTCCTCACCCCCAGACAGATTTTTATATTAACTGCAATTGCAGTTCTCTCCCCTCTCACACTGCCTTTGAACAGCTTTATTCTAAGTCTATTATTTCACTACGAAGCGTGGTTGAAACACTGAACATGAACCCTGTGCCATGTCTCTCAGCGGGCAGGATTCATCTAAGAAGTGTGGGGCTTCATTTGCCCTCTCTTTTCAGGCAGTCAACAAAGTCAGTAGGCACTTTGTTGGCTTGATTTATATTGCTCTAAAACAGATGTCTAAAATAATTCAAATGACTCAGGGCCTAGGATTGCTTGGTTTTCCTCATTGACTATAAAATAAGCTTATGATGACTTGTCTAGATGCAGATACCTACCCAGCAAACACCTTACCTGAAATGAAATCCACTGAGCATCTGTGACCACTAGTAGATAAGTATAGAGTAAAATATAATCAAATATAAGAACCCAAATACTTAGCAGTATTCTTATTTGGTGAAAGAAGCTGATTCTTATTGAGATTTTTTTTTTTTCAGCCGTTGTTGAGAAATCTTAAATCTTCACAGTCAGATGCTGATTGGAATGGGATTTTTCCCACTGGTCTGAAAGGCAAGAAGTTTTAAATGTCTGATTCCCTTTTAATCAAAAGAATACTTGATTGTCTATAGGTAGATATAGTGGGCTGGCCTTGTCTGGTTGTCAGGTGCCCACCAAGCCATTCTATCTTCTTCACAGATGAACAAGGGAGAGAAAATAAGATAGAAAAAAAACTTGTAGATTGAGATAAGGCAGTTTACTGAAGCAAAAGTGAAAGGTACATGTGTAAGCAGAGGAAAAAAACCCCAAATATTTTATTCTCTATTTCCTATGAGCAACCCATGTCCACCCACTTCCCAGGAAACAAGGTTTCAACATGTGTAGTGCTAGCTCTGGAAAACAAATATTGTAAGCAATGCATGTCCTTCCCCAACATTCTTTCTCTTTTTTTTTAGATTTTTATCTGAGTAGGTGTCATGCGGTCTGAAATATCCCTTTGGTTCGTTTGGGTCAGTTGTTCAAGTTGTGTCCCATCCCAAGATTTTGTCCACCCCCAGTCTACTGATGGAGAGGTGGGATGTTGTAGAGACAGCACTGATGTTGTGGCAACACTGCTCAACAATAGCCAAAACCATGGGCTGTTATCAACACCTTTCCAACTACTAATGCAAAGCACAGAACTGTCAGGGCTGCCATGGAGGAAAATTAACTCTGTTTCAGCCAGACCCAATACACAGTGTGGCTGCTAATGCTATGTTTGACACGACATCAGTGTGAGGCAAGGGAAAATAATGCTCTGACATTCTCTGGATTCTTTCTCAAGGCCACATGAGGTGTTTTGGTTTTGGTTTTTTGTTTGTTTGTTTGTTTGTTTGTGTTTGTTTTTTTTTTTTTTTTTTAACATGCTCCTCCTACTGTTACTCAACCTTGAGATTACTTTCTTGCAAAGATGTAGTGGGCTGACGTACTGTCTAATTTCAATTTTTATTACCTTCCTGTAGCTTTTAATGAGACCTTAAACTCTTAAATGTCAGATTTTAGGGTATATTTAGATAAGGCTAATGATTTGCTCTGGATTTTTTTTCTGCTGGGTATGAAAACAGTGAAGAGCAGTCAGTTTGCCTAGTTCCCAGAAGAACTGCTATTGCAATTGGATTTCCAGTTACTTCAAAAGCAAAGAAGGTCCTTTGTCGGGAAATTATTATTGTTACACTCACAGACAGGACAGCAGAACAGTTACGCTGATGTATCAACATTACATATGAAAAAAGCTATAAAGTTGTATGTGCCTATTCCAAAACCCTAGGCAGGACATCACCCTGATTTGCTTTAGTTCTTTAAGAGAAACAGTGAAATAAAAAAGGCATGTTGGGTTAAAAGAAGAAGTCTCTCTCACATTGGTGCACATGGAAATGTGACTGTCTGGCAGAATGCTTAAAGAAACAGAGATCACAGTCTGTAGATACACAGCTGTATCTCGTGCAGATTATTAATCAAGGAAGACTAGCTGTGTCTGTTGTCATGCATGTTTGTTTCTGTGCAAATCTGCCTTCACATATGATTGTGTCTCATTTTATACATATCAGTCAGATGCCACTGTTTAAGAAGTTTATGAATGCATGATATTTAAGAAAGTGTATCCTCAATCCAGTTTTAGAGAGACTGTTTAAGAAGACTCCAGGCATAAAATAATTTGTGTTCATTGCTTGAACAGAAATGAAATCATTTTAACAGAGACCTGGTCAAATATAAAGTATTTTATAGCTACTCAACCACAACTAAAATGACAAAGGCAAACTATACATTTATATGTACGTCATAAGACAAGGCCTTTTTGACTTAAAAAACTTTTTTCAACAGTGCTGAAAGGTGTTCCCTTCTTGTTGGGAATGCTAACCTGAAAAGCTACCCTGAAGGTACATAAGGTAAGGGCTTTCTTTCTCAGACTAAGTGGAAGCATAGCCGTAGTTTTGCTGGCACTGAATAGGACACTTGCATGGGATAAGTGGGTTTGTCTAAGGACAAGACTCTTCTGATGGTGCTTCATTAAGAGGTCCAGTCTTCACTGTGATACTTGTGGAGTCAGATCTAGCAGGGATGGAGCAGCACAGGTGATACATGTTGGGGAATTTTTATGGTACCCTTTGAGGTGAACTAAACATGTTTGCGCTTAAATATAAATATAAAATAATGAACAGTGTATTGGGCAGAGTCCCACTGCTATGTGGTCCCCTAAGGAGCCTACAAAGATGTGTCACTAGCTGATACCTTATATATACTTGCACCTGCATCAGTCCTTTGTGCAGCTGCATGAGGTACCTTAGCCCAGCCTTAAGTCTATTCCCCAGCTCAGCTTTGCTACCCAAAGGTAATCCCTGAGTGTATACATTCCAGGACAGTTACAAGACAATGCTGCAGCTATTACTTATTACCAAGGGAAAATTCATTCCCTTACAGGGAATCCTTCAATCTCTGGCAATCCTGCTTTCAACCACTGTAACTCATTTGGCAGCTGGACCTTCCTACCTTTCATGCTAGATTCCATGCTAGCCTATTTTTTCAGTTGCAAATTACCGCTGCTGAACAGTTACAGTTTGAACTTCCCCCTCATACAAGTAGATGAACATATGATTTATAAATTATGATGAGATACAAAGAACCACTGTCCAGCCACAGCTATCAGGTATCATTTTTCAACAACAGAGTTATTAGGAAGAAGAGACAAATTTAGTTGTTTGACACACATTATTTCAATGTTCAATGCTCTTTCAGCATTCAATGTTATTTCAAGGGCAGTACTTGCTATGGAGATGCTGCTATTCCTCTCAATTTAATTCCATGTGATTTTATTGAAGAGAAGATAGAAGAGGATTATTTCTGCTCTAGTGGAGATACTAAGGAGAACACTAAAACTGAGCACCCCCCCCCACCACTGCCAGCCCCTTCAAATTGTTAGAATTATAGTACATTCCATCTATTTCTTATCAAATATGTATATGTTGCTTTTCTAGAAATACATTCTAACCCCATTGAAGTATTGGTGGTATTATAGGGATAGAAGTAGTTTTACAGCCTCTACTTATAAGACTATATGACCTGAAGAAAGTTCATGAGAGATTATGTGATTTTGTATTACCCACGTAAAATATATTCTTTTTCAAAAGCAAAGAGATATTTTATTTCTAGATGCAGAAGAATGCACATGTGAAGCTTCCCAGAGAAATCTCATCTGTAACTTCTCTGCAGCCTGTATTTCCAACAACGTGACATGGTCATCAGCACAGAGATCACAAATTGCTTTCTTACAAGAATAATAAGCATAACTTCATGAAGTATCTGGTTGCAAACAGTGCATCCATGAGCAACTCCTTGAAATAAATGAAGTTGCAAAAGAAAATAGCCAACATAGATAAGACCAGAAAAAGGCCATTAAATGAAATTTGTATGTGTATTTTTTGCGTTGTCTTAGTTTCAGTATTTAAATGTGGTGGGTTGATCTTGGCTTGCTTCCAGGTGCCCACTAAGATGCTCTATCACTCCCTCCCCTCAACAGGACAGGGAGAGAAAATATGAATAAAAGCTCATGAGTCAAGATCAGGGCAAGGAAACAAGGAATGGGATTTGCAGTCAGTTCACAGTGTTTTGTCTCTGATGCTCTTCCTCCTCACATTCTTCTTCTGCTCTGGCATGGGGTCCTTCCCTCAAGACAAAATCCTTCATGAACTTTTCCAGTGTGGATGTTTCCTATGGGCTGCAGTTCTTCAAAAAAAGTTCCAGTATGGGTCTTTTTCATGGGGCACAGTTCTTCAGCAACATACTGTTCCTTGATGGGTCCCCAGCAATGCCCCATGTCCTGCCAGAAGACCTGTTTCTGCAGTTATCTCTCTCCACAAATTGTACCTCCTGCCAAAATCCTGCTCTAGCATGGACTTTTCCATTTGCTGAAGGTGGATATCTGCTCCACCTCTGTGGGTTTCAGAGGCTTGCCTGTTTCACCACAAGCTTCAGGAAAATCTCTGCTCCAGCACCTGGAGCACCTCCTCTCCCGTCTTCATCAACCTTGGTCTCTGCATGGCTGTTTCTATCACATATTCCCACTGCTCTCCCCCAGCTCCCATTGCACAGCAGTCTTACCCTTTTTTAGGTAGGTTACCACAGAGGCACTACCAGCAGCACTGGCTGGCTCAGCTTTGGCCAGTGGTAGGTCTGTCTTGGAATGAGATTTGCAGATTGAAACTGGTTCTATCGAACATGGAGGCAGCTTCTTGTGTCTTTTCACAGAAGTTACCACTTCAAGCCTTTGCTGCTCTCAAAAGCTTACCATGTAAACTAAATACACTCAAATAATTGGTGTTTTGCTGTAATTCAAAATACTGAATTATCAAGAAACCTGGAACTGTTTAGGCTAGAGAATCACAGAATTAATGAGGTTGGGAAAGACCTCCAAGGTCATCAAGTCCAATCTTTGATCCAACCATCATGCTTACTAGACCATGGGACTAAGTGTCAAATCCAGCCTCTCCTCAAAAAGCTCCAGGGAGGATGAATCAACCTGGGCAGCCTATTCCAATTCCTGATTACTCTCTCTGTAAAAAATTTCTTCTTGATATATAACCTAAACCCTCCCCTGGCACAGCCTAAAACTCTGCCCTCTTGTTCTACTGCTGGTTGACTGGGAGAAGAGACCAACCCCCACCCTGGCTACAACCTCCTTTCAGGTAGTTGTACAGAGCAATAAGGTCCCCTCTGAGTCTCCACTTCTCCAAGCTGAACAACCCCAGCTCCCTCAGCCTCTCCTCATAGGACTTGTTCTCCAGTCCCTTCACCAGCCTAATTGCCCTTCTCTGGACCCACTCCAGCACCTTAATGTCCTTCCTGAACTGAGGGGCCCAGGACTGGACACAGTACTCAAGGTGTAGCCTAACCAGTACTAAGTACAGGGGAAGGATCACTTCTCTGGTCCTGCTGGTCATACTATTCCAAATATAGGCCAGGATGCCACTGGCCTTCTTGGCCACATGGACACACTGCTGGCTCATGTTCAGCTTCCTATCAATCAGTACCCCAGTCCCTTTCTGCCTGGCTGCTCTCCAGCCACTCTGTCCCCAACCTGTAGTGCTGCATGGGGTTGTTGTGGACAAAGTGCAAAACCCAGCACTTGGCCTTGTTGGCCCTCATCCTATTGAAATCAGTCCATCTTTCCAGCCTATCCAGGTCCCTCTGCAGAGTCTTCCTGCCTTCCAGCAGATCAACACTCCTCCCCAACTGGGTGTCATCTGCAAACTTGCTTATTGTGGACTGAATCCCCTCATTGAAATCATCAATAAAGATATTGAACAGAACTGGGCCCAACACTGGGACAGCCCAGGGATGTATGATGTGTAAAATATATACAGTGTGTACAGTGGATATAAATAGTTGAAGGGAGGATGCAAAGACAACAGAACACCCATTTTCAGTGGTGTTCGCTGACAGGGCTAGAGACAATTGGCACAAAATGTAACATGTTGGTCTGAACTTTGGGTCACAAATTTTTTATTTGTGAGGGGGACAGAGCAACCTAAGGAGATTGCGCAGTCTCTTGTCTCATCTGGACCCACTCTTGGGCATTTGGTTCTAGTTGGCCCTGCTTGACAAGGGGAGTTGGACCAGAAAGCTCTATGCTGTATCTGCATTCCTCCTAGAAAAGTTTACTTTTCATGACAAAACTCATTGAAACTCACTCTTCCTCCTGTCCTCTGGTCAGAGGGGGAGCACAATCAGAAGACAATGTTAAAACTCTTGGGTTGAGATGAGATAACTTTAAAAATTCAAATGAATTAAAAAACCCAATAAAATAAAAAAACAATAATAACAATAATAATAGTAACAAAAAAGAGAAAGAGTGAGGAATAGAACCAAAGAGAAAACGTGATCCACAATGAAATTCCTCACCATGAAGACCTAGATTTTCTTTATTCATAGACTTTGAAGAAGCTTAGTATGAAGTGGTGACTATGGTGTAAATCCTCATGTTTAATTTAGTCATGTTACCACAGGAAAGAAAGACAGTAAACACAGAGTCATTTTCACAAAGGCTTTATAGGAATAGACATTAGTGTGAGTGCATTTGACTTTTGTACCAAACAAAGCAGTCAGAACTATAATAAAGAATGGAATTAAGTGAATGTATGGTACTATGGTGAAAAGTCAATACGGCTTTTGTAGAATAAACCCATCACCTACAAATTTTGAAGAGATATTTAGTGATGTCAATGTCAATAAGCTTGGTAACAGTATACATAGGCTTACAAAATGTTTTTAACAGGCCTTTTTTTTGCAGGGGGAAATGCGTCCAGGGAACAAGAATCATCACTTTCAGCAGAAATGAATGAAAACCTGCTTTTATTGATTAACACTTTTTTTTTTTTTCATGGTTAATACCAGGGTTTGGGTTTTGTTTTTTGTTTGTTTTTTTGTAAAAGAATTAGTGGACCAGACCAGAAATTTTGGAGACTGTCTTATGTTGAATGTAATCATGCAGTCTCCCACTGGTTTATTTTGTATGCAAATTCAATAGAGAAATATTTTTTTTCGCATATCAAGGTGACCTTGTCTGTCAAATTGCAGGACTAAATGTCAGAAATTATATAGAGGATCAGTGATTGGCTAAAATGTTGAAACACAACTGGATGCATTAAGGGAATAGAAGTCCTTACAAATAGAACTGTGTTCCTCACAAAGGCACTTCAACATAGACAATCCTTTCTCTTAAGCAAAGCTTATTTGTACTGTTAATGCGTTCACAGCAAACCCTAAGGTTTCACTTTGTAAACTAAAATTATAAAAGGAGAGGAACAGGTTTTCAGACCATTCATGTTAAGTAGTCAGCATCTTGTGCGTATGTTGTTTAACTACACTTATGATGTTACCCTGTTACTTCAATTGCACATAACTTCATATAATATAGGGAATGCTGTATTCATACATAAAATAATTAAATATCTTAGATTGAGAGTTGTAACTTAAATAAAAAATATGGACCAATATTTATCTGTATATTCTAAATTTCCTATGATACATTTTAACATATAAAAAGACAAATTAGAAAGAAAAATAGTTACATTGTATAGAATGATTTCTGTAAATGTGTCCCCAGAAAAGATACAATTAATTACACTAATATAACTGGTCTAATTAAAGGTAATACTGAACAACATAAAAGGAAGTTGAGAAGCAAATATGATCATTGCTAAAATATTTAGGTTAGATTAAAATTTGCACGCTAGGAGTCATACTAATGTCATATTAATGAGCCACATCATTGAAACAAAATAGTAGTGGCAAGATATTGATGGGGAAAAAAAAAAAAAGCAGTGAGGTAAACAAAATTGACCAAATTAAATTCAAAAAGTATAAACCAAAATCTATAAAAAAGTATGTAAACTTACATACAGAAAGCCAGGTCTACAGTTGTTTCTGTGCTTGTCCCTAATATGCCAAAACCTCATTCTTGTTTTGCATTGATAGTGATTGTAGAAGGAAGGAAGTTAAAACCTGAAAGTGTGAGGAATTTTGTTTGCACATATTTATTTCTTTCCCTCAATAGACACATGACATACTGGCAGATCTGATCTTTACACAAACCAAATATCTGTCAGGGCTTGAACAACACAATGTGAACAGTTTGAAATATCTTTCAAAGCCAGAGTTAGGGTTATTCGAGTTAAAGGATGTGATTAATACTATCAGTTTAAATAATCTGTATAAATTCTATACTATTTCATACCTGGAGATCTCAAGGACAGTTTTGAAGTTGAGGAAAAACTGTTCCTTGCTGTGCTCAGTGGAAAAAAGAACATTGAATTCTAAAATCGTACAACTCTTCACCAGCTGGAGACCAAACTCACTTCCACAGGTTCTGTCTCTCAGTGAAATACTAAAATGCTGAATTATACCAAGGGAAAGGAAACTGTTTTAGCACTGTGTTTCACAGAGGATAGATGGGACTTGACATTAATGCTGTGTGCTATCAACACAATGAAACTGTCTCCTTGTCAGAAACACAACAGGGAATATATGTTGTAATAAAGAAAAGTTGTCTTGCAGGGAATTTACACCTGTACCCCAAAGATGATTTTTATCCACACTTCATCTTCCTTCCTCTCAACAGATCACACCTTCCATGAGATCACCAGATTTGCAAGACCACACTATTCTATTGATAGATAAAATGTACCAGAACACATATTCTAAGGAGTCTCCTGACTTCAGTTTGTTGTGTTTTTTGTTTTGTTTTGTTTTTCTCTGAGAAGGCTGTAATGTAAGTTGGGTTATATTTGAGGTTATATTACAGAATTGTAGTATCACATAAAAGAGTCAATGTGGGGCTGAGCATATTGGAAAACGTAAGGGAGAAGGGTGAAGAGGAACACAAGTCTGATTGTACCTTAGTAGTTAAACAGCTCATAGGACAATTTATGGTTTGCACACTTTAGTCCTGCAACAAGAATTGTTTCATTAAGTTAAATATCAAGCATATAAAATACAGAAACAGTCTTGAAAGCCTAAACTGGAATCCAGGATTCATTCAGAGTCTACAGGTCTTCAGAGCTTTGCTTGATAAACATTTGAGAGCTCTTCTTCCATATAGTGGCACAGTTTTATTGGGAGTAATAATGCTTTGCTGTTTAAATGCTTGCATTCTTTATTGGTTTTGATTTTGTAGCAATGACATGTTTCTCGTTCTTTTATCTTCTCACTGAGTTTGAATCACTACTGTACCTCTCTAATCTAAGACTGTAGCTTTTAGTAATGCAGCAGTTCCATTACCAACAGCTATAATTGGAATTATGTCTCTATCTTTTTAATGGTGTTGTTTTTCTTCCCTGATACTCTGGCAAATCAATATTAATGTGAATATTTAAATCTACAAAATCTGCACTTAGTCTATTTGAGGTATTAGGTGAAGCTTGCAAAGCTGTTCTTTCATTCAGTTTCTCCTCCCAAGCTAGTTAAGTTGAAACCATAGAAAAGTGTCAGATTTGAGATTTGTTCTCAAAGCTTTTAGCTTTAATAGCCCAGTGCTGTATGTGATAGCTTTTTGTGAAACAGTGAACATATATGCTCCTGACATGCATAGAAAATAAATGCAGTATTTGACTGAATGGTAAATTCTTATACAGATTAAGAGAATGGTTGAAATTTGGAAAATACATTTAAGATGTACTTTTACAGGGTGCTTTTCCCACAGCCTTTAATGTCTCAGTTCTTTCTGGGAAAGGAAAAAAAAAAAAAGCCTACATTCAGAAGCCTTTTCCATCTTTCTGTTTCCTTTTTCTGTCTTCAGGAAATATACTTATCCTTTAAACAAACAGGTGAGAAAATCCTGAAATATGTTTCAAAAGTAAGCAGTTTATTATTTGAAAGGAATGCTGTCCAGCAAGTATCTCTGGACAACCTATTATACACACATGTATTGTTGTCTTAATTGCATTTACTGATGCAGAGGTTGTCACAACAAACGTCAGAATAACACATCTCCCATCTGAGAAAGATTTTTGGGTTTTGGAGGACATTTTTACTGTGCTTATTTAAACAGTATTACCCATTAATGTGTTTGCATCTATTTTCATGGATCCATTGCCCGTTTACAGCTAACCCTTGTTTGCTTTTTAATTGTGAAATATATAAAGTCTTCAATAAAAATCAGTATTTAGTGTACAATTAATCCAAAATAAGTTCAAATCCCTCCTCAGAAGGCAGTAGGACCAATTCTACAAAACATTATGTGTGCCATGTTTAACCAGACATCTACTTCCCTTAGTCTGCGGTGGGCAGTTTATGGGCAATGCTGACCACAGCAAAAATCTCTGAAGGACCCAGAGCTAAGAGTGATAATTAGAAAGAAAGTGCTGTGCAATGGCCTGAGTCTGAAGGTTTATTCTACAACTAGGCTAGCCATCTTTACTCTGCCCCTTCCAAGTGTGGTTTGCATTTCATATAGTGATTGTTACAGTATGATGAGGAGACTTAAGGATCAAAATAAGGAGATAACTACTTCTTTTTTGATGGTTCATACCTTCCTTAAATGTTCAGACAATCACTGGAATTTTCACAAGGATAGCATGAGATGTTTATGGCTAAGAGTGAGAGATAGCTAGCCAATTTCAGCAGCAGGTCCAGCTGTCAGATCAGCTTAGCTGTGACATGAATTTGTATCGGAAGTATGAGGACATTCAAAGTCCTGAAAATCTCAGCATGCAGTCTGACCAGTCAGCTTACAAGAGAAGGATCTAATGACACATCCTCAACTGACTTTGACCAGTTCCTAGTAAATAACTGGGATGTGTTTTAGGATACTGCTTAAAAGGCTGATGTTAACTCAGACATTTACTTCTCAAGGATTCTCCTATACATAATGGAAAGATAAAAAATGGGCAGACACTGTTCTCCCTTTGAAACAACTAAAGTAAGCTTCTGATTCAACTTTCTCTCCTTCAGTTTCTACCTATATCTAAAATTAGCCTTGTTTAGCTACTCTGGAGTAGAGTAAGGAAAACAAAGAATGTGAATACTATCAGTGCACCTACAGGAAGTTTTGAGACACAGCAAGAGAAAAGCAAATACTTAGAGGCAAGTAACTCAGTTAAAATAACAGGAGAGCAAGGGCTAAAGAAAAAGGGCATCATCAGGGGCAGATGCAGTGTTCAGAAAGGATATTTAAGGAAAGCCTTAAACCCAAGGAGAATGTGAAAGATTCTGGACATCTAGAAACTGATAATCAAAACTTATTTCCAAGATATGAAGGAGGTAAGGCACCAAAATGCCTGTAAGTTTTATTGGGTTTTCTGACATCTTACAAAATTATTTTGTAAGCAAAAACAGCCATGCTCAAACAACTTTGTGCTCCATGCTCCATGATTCATTCACCATATGCCCTGGAAGACAAAATCTGTATCTGTCTCCTCAAGACTAGTATCTTCTTTGAGCATTTGAGGAAACACTCAGGAAAAACAAAGATGTTTTTGAGATGTTATTAGTGCAGTGTCCTAACTTCTTGCTAATCTCAGCAAGCCAAGGACATGTGAATTTCTGTGCTGTGAGTTCTGGGAAGTATTTAGTAAGAGAAACTCAAGCACATTTATGACATTTCTATTCCCTGTAATGCCTAGTTTCTAGGTAACACCAAAGGGAGCTAATCCAGGCCATATGAAATCTCTGGCTTATTTTCTTTCTGCACACAGTTGCAAAGACAGGATATGATGGATATCCTTGGCTTCCTCTCTTTCATGCATAATCTCCTAAATGATGGACATATACACTGCAATGTGAAACATCCATGAAGAACAAAATTTCCTATTCAATTTTGAGTTTAGTCACAGGAATTACAATCTAGGTTTTGGGTTTTATTTAAATATCTACTCTTTATGAATATCAATTAGCACATATGATACTTTTCCTTTGATTTCAAAGATTATATTTTTTGAAATGTAATTGAATGTTTGCAGTCTACATTTAAAGTATTTTCTATTTCTCCCTATCCTTTTCACAGTCTGTTTTCTATTAGAGTCTGAAGTGCATCATTGCGTTTAACTGCTGCTGTTTGTTACAGATAGTGGGGTCTGGAAAGAATAGTAGTATACAGGTAGCAGCTGATAAAGTATATAATTAGCTCATTTCCTGATATTCAAAGGTTAGTAAACTTGCTTTCTGTTTTCTTGGAGGGTGCAAAATATGTTTCATCTTATTTCAGTGGTTCAGTAACAGTGCCTATCCCTTTTTTCTTTTTTTAATTTTAGTTTACCAATGTAACACAAAGTGGCAATCTTTTTTTTATTTTTTTTTTTTTTTGTCACAGGTCATGCAGAACATATGTGCAACAGCAGCAAATAAAGCTCTGCTTCCCTAGAACACCGTAGAAGCCATGCATTAATTTGTCCAGGTAAGATTAAAAAATAATGAACAACAATCCTCGGATCCGTAAAATCCTAAATATTTAACTATTCTGTAGGGGGCAGCAGAATCTAAACAAAATTGGTATTAATGTTGGAAGACAGATGGAATAGGAACACTGAATTTCCTGCTTTTCACTTTATGCTGGTAGGTAGCAATGTACTTAAATTGCTACAAAATTAGCAACATTGCCTTATTATTATTCTTTAAATTAAAAAACACAGGTTGCGTGCATTTCTTTTTATCTAATCTCTTATTTTATATACACAACTACTGAAGCTGAACAAACCCAGTGAGATAAAATTAACACACAAATTGTTTTTTCCTCCCTTTGGGGTGAAAAAATGCAATTTGCAAGGAAAATGCAATTATATATGAATATTTATGAAACAAAAAAGTCAAATACCATCAGTGGGGTTTTGTTATGTGTGAGGTAGCAGAAAATAATACCAAGTTAGACTATTTGATTAATTATTAACATTTTCATTGCATCCCAATGGGGAACTTATTCTGGAAAAAGAACACTTTGCTATTTGTTATTGTCCATAATTAATTTTTAAGTGGCAAGCTAAAGCATGAGTCAAAGAAATTTAGGTTTTAATTAACTAATAATACAGATCAGTTCTACTTTTTTTTGTCATGAAAATAATAGAATTAAAGGTACAATACAAGGACATACTTTTGCCCACCTTGCAGAGTAAGTTTTTGGTAAAAAGAAATTAAGAAAGGAATGGGAATAAATTATATGCTTTCTTATTCAGTAGTGAGAATCCACTCTGGTCATAGGTTTAAATGAAAAGATTCTAAGTAAATGGTAGCATTTCTCATTTAATGAGCTATCTGGCTATGTAATCATGTGACCTGAAAACTGTAGAATACAATATTTTTCACTCTTGCAGCATTGGGTCTTTGACAAAATATTTTGACTGTGTAGCTGAAGATAATTAGGTATAAGCAGCACCTGCAGTTCAAGTCGTTCTGCTTTATTCTTAATACACCAGTTAACAGTGGGATTTTTTGCAAAATAATGTGTTAGAGTTTAATTTGAATTCTCTGCATTTATTTCTGCATTGCTTAAGCTGATGATAGACTTATGAAAATCCCAATGAGAAGTCGATAAAACGATAAAAACTGCCTTAATTTTAAAACAACAAACAGCAGCAGGAACCTCAAACTTGTACACAGTAAAAAGCTGTCAAAGTGACACCGTACAACTACATCGTAGTTTACTGACACTTTTTACAGCATATGAATTGGTGCATTATAAGGGAGATTTCAGCACTGCCATGTAGCAAAAGCATCACATTTAATTGTAAACTAAACCAAAAACATTAAGCAGTGATCTACCTCTAAAGTGGCAAACAATGCTGAGCAAGCAGCGGGAGGCAGCTATAAATGCTTATATCTCAGTTTAAGTATCTGACACTGAGATGACTGCTAAACTGCTTTCCACCACTTATTGTAATATGAAATTATTTAGGTAAAGCCCAAAAGCTTTCTTTTTCTCACACTGCTGAGGTTTGAAATAAAACATTAATCTGCCTTGCATTGCATAGATTTTATAGTCCAAGGCAGTGACAGCAAACTTCAGGGCATTTGTAGAGTCTGTTAGCATAACCATCACAGCAGATTTTAATTTCCCTCCCAGAACAGGCGTTTATCCAGTCAGAAATGAAATTTAAAAGGAAGGAATAGAATTAAATTCTTTCAACACTATAAAGATAACATTTTTTCCCATCCATATCTCACATAAGATCAGGCAGACATAGTCACTGTAGGCCCAGTTATATCTTCAGTGGGTGTTTGATGTGGACAGAGTGGACTACTGAGTTACTGGAGCTTACTAATCAGTATTGGGAACACATAAAAATTCTTGTTCTTATTCCCAAAATGTGGTGGGCATGATTAGTCATATTCAATATTACCAATACAGAAGAATAAAATACTTCACTTTTCTAATGGTCTTTCTGTTTTTCATGTTTCTTTAGAAGATTCATATTTCCTTTGTTTAGTAATAAAGGCTAAAAATGTATCAATATGATTTTTACTTTTTGGAAGCCAGTATCTTTGCAGCACAAGGTCTAGTGACCTTAAGATCATTAAATATGCCTTTCTTTTCTTGTGCTGTGCTCCAGGAAATGAGCCAAATGTTCAGACCTCACCATGTGTCCCTGGTTTGCTGCTGTTGTATGTTAAGCTGAGCACATGCATATCTGTCTGAGTGCATCAGGGGCGAAGTGCTTAGCTCTAAGCAACTGCTGACAGCCATTGTATGCAGCACAGCACTGAAGCACATTGCATTCTGTCCGACTGCACCTCCCTTCAAATTGTCAAAACAAATAAGCAAGAACAATTTGTTCAAAGTTGTTTTCATTGTCCACAGGTATGATCCCGCATTTGATAAGCAGATATACAGTATTTTATATGCAATATTCTTTCTGATATAATATTGAGGGACAAAACCTCTGTCTCAACAGATACAACAGACAGAAAAAAAAAAAGGTGCCAAGATATTTGGGAAAAGCAAACACAAATGACAAAAATAGTTAACAAAGTTAACAAAGTGGTCTTTTCTTAAGTTCTTATTCATCCATCTTGAAAACACATAGGAAGCAGTAGAGAATTTTTCCAGTTTTAAGTGGAAATGGGTTTTAAAATTAAATAATTAGGAAGTTTGTGTGCATAAGAATCTGGAAATGTCAAAAAAGACACAGAAGAAGGGGCTTAGCAGTGACTTCCGAATGAACCTATGTGAACCTCACTGAAGTATCTTTCTGCCTCTGGAATAAACTACGGTTTGATAAATTATTCAAAGATTCTTTCTATGTAATTTGTACTGAAGGTTTGTAGAGTCATAGAAATACAAGTCCATAGGACAGGACTAAATATGAGCCAAGTATATTCATGGGGGAGTATATTTCTGTAATTCTATTCTTTTGTCAGCCCTTGAAGTCATATTTGGGAGAAATGTAAATAAATGAAGAAAATGCTAAGATAAAAATGGAAGCTCAATTTGGCTTTCAATTGTACAAAAAGAAAGTAATTTACAAGTAGAACCTGAGTTTTTTGATAGCAGAAAAATTCTAATCAGGAAGAAAGGAGACCTTTACGACCTTTACGACTTTTTCCGCTCTTTCCGCCCCCCCCCCCCCTTTGTACTCTCTTTTTTTTTTCCCATTGCATCTTTCATTTAATTAAAAAGGTTGCAGGGTGGTTGTCTACTGTTCAAGTATTCCCTTGCAGGTGTGCTTTTTGCACAGGGTTTGTTTCTACTATTATTGTTCTTCTGTCTCCAGAACTAAAATACAGCAAAAGGAACACAAATGAGACACATAGGTTTCATGAGAGCCATATTCAGGTCCCTTAAGAGCTATAATTTGAGGTCTGCTGCCTTAGAACATCATTATCTGAGGCCATAAGTTTTCTGCATATTGTTAGGGGACCAGAGTATGCATTAAACAGTGTTCTGCTTTGTTGTTTTTTTTCACTACAACATCTGATTCTTGAAATAGAAATTTTTTAGAAACAAACAGAAACAAAAAGAGTTACGGATATTTAGTACTTTTTGAACATTCAGTTAGCTAAGTTGTTTTACATCAAGGAAGTACTTCATTGTGAATTTTTATAACTGGCTGGGGACACTTGTTTCCAAAGTAGTATAAAATGCACCAAAGAACCATAGTCTTTGGTTTGAAACTGAAGTTAAAATTAAGCTCTGAAGTTCATGTTTTGGACATTAGTTTTGTTGAGAAAACAATGAACATTCAGTCCCATCCTGTCTTCTCTGGGTCACTGATGAGTTTATAGACCTCTATCATATGTCCCTTTTCCATTTCTTTTCCAGGCTGAGTCCCACCATTCTTCACAGAGAGGCCAATACACAGTTTTGATGATTGTTGTAGCCTTTATCTGAATTTAGTTTCAAGTTCTTGTTTATCTTTTCTTCAGAAGAAAGAACCGGCAGTGTATACAGTGTTCAGGAAAAACATGAACCATGACTTTGCCATTATGTTTTCTGTTTGATTCTTTATTTCTTGACTAGTATTTCCTAGTATTTTAATTTTTTTTTGTTTGCTATTATTTCCATAGAGCTGGCTATAGTAACACCAGTATCTTACTCCTGAATGGAAATAATCTGTTCAGAGCTCATAAGTCAGGTAAATGATTGAATTTGCTAACAATGTGAAAGATTTTTTCTCTACTTAGATAATTACATTCATCCAATTTAATTTAATTTGGAATCTCAACTGACAAATTTCTTATTAAATCTTATTAGGTTTCTTCTGAAACTCTTCAGTTTGATCTTGCCTTTATTATTTTGAATAAATCTTAACATCATCAAACTTTGTCCTTCACATCATTTGCTCTTTTTTCCCCAGATTGCTTACCAAGATTGTAACCCAGATCTTCCCACTGCTGAACTTCCCCCATTGCAAGACTGGCCATTATGTCTCCTATATTCCTGAGATATTACATGTCTTTTAAATAAATATTCCAAACACTTTTCTTTTATCCCATTTGATCCTAGTTTCCTGGAAAAGCTTTGGTGAGGGATTTTGGCAAAAGATTGGGCATCTAAGTAAACTGTGTATATTGTACCTTGAGCTAAGGCAGAAAGCAAAACTCCTAAATTATAAAAATAATAATCTTTTAAAGGACTTCTGTGTTTGTTTGATGAGTGCACAGAACCAAACCACCAAAACTAGAAACAGTTTGAAGTTTTCCAATGAAGTTTTGCAATGTTTGGATGGAGTTTAAAATCTTTTTGTCACTGGACTTGGAAAAGTGACTAAAGTCTATAAAGGTATTTTACTGTATACACATGTGAAATCAGAATAAATTCATAACTCTATCACTAAAATTTGGAGAAAACTCTACTTTTAAACATTCCCTGACCAAGTTAGATCCAAAACTGTGTTTCTCTAATTCCCACCTATATTCCCTCTTTGTCTTGACTGTGAGTATTATGGGAATCAGGCAGAGATATACATCAAAACACAGCTTTTATTACTTCGATATGTTTTCTTTCTTTATTGGAGTTTTTGGTATTTTGTAATGACATCCATGTTATGAAAAAGAGAATTTAGCTATTGAAATACATCCAGCAGTACTTTTCGTAGCAAGTTTGGATACTACTTGTGTTAACTTTCTCATATGGAGAACAACATATAGAGAACTTGAAAATTATCTTAAGTGGTCTCGTTTGGTCTTTGACTGTGCTAGTTTCTTTATTCATTTACCTGGGAATGATCTTCAAGTAGATTTGTACCTACATGACCTTGTTAATATGTTGCTTTTTTCCCCAAGTTGTATTTCTGGAGCAGTTCTGGTGTTGTCCTTTCACATTTATTGCCTGGCATTTGTGTACTATTGAATAATTATTAATACATTTCTTTTTCTCTTTTAATATCTCTTCTGATCAGTAATTTGATAATTTAACATTGTTATGAAAATATTTACATTCCCTTAAATTCATCAGTGCATAGTTATAAACTTAATTAAAGAAAGAAGAAAAATAGGTAGTTATTTGCTTTGCAAATGATTTACTATGGATCCTACTGGAAAGGTTTCTATCTGGTATGATATCTTATTTGGGACTTATGATAGAAGAAAAAATCTGTAAAGACATAATCATAGCAGACTTTAGCAACAATAATACAAATGTTTACATATTTATCGAACTTTAAAATATCCGAATAGTTTCTGAAATCAAATGCAGTGGCACCTGACTTTTAAATTGCTGGTATTATTTTCAGTACTTATGGAAAATTTGTGACAGATTAATTCTTCTCTGAATGGATACGTTGAAATCCTTTTAAAAAACTCAGTCTTGGCAGAATTTAAATCTGCTTTCACTGTTGGACGTTATCCAAAATGGAACAATTTACCTTTCTGAATATTTAAACATGAATCATTCTTTCCAGTATACTAAACTTTCATACAAAACCAAATCATACAGTGCAGTTACACACCTACCAATTGGCTCTCTAGGCTTTTGGTTTCTTCAACTGAATTAAATTTTCTGTCAAAATATTTATTTTTACCTAAGTACTTAGCAGGTGCAGGATTTTTTTCTTATGCTTCCAAGTCTCAGGCAGATCACCTGCTATAAAAATTAATTTTTTTGTTCTGTCATTCATATTGATGCAAAATATATTTTTATTTGATATTTATATAGCTGCATGTGTGTACTTGCATGCATACGTATTTATTTTTTTGCACCTGAAGTAAAGTTGTAGCTGCAAACAATTTCCAGGAAATGATGAAAATATGCAGTAAATGGGAGTGTATCATAACCCTGTTGTTTCCCCTTAATGGTAATGTGCAGTTTTTACTTCCTGTCTAGGCATTTTCATTGATGTATTATCAAGTAGTCGCTCTAAAGTAAGAAGAAGAGTGACAGGGAAAGGTCTCTTAGAGCCAAAGGAATCTTTAATATTTACATCAGTTAGGCATTGTCTAGTGGAAAAATATTTCTGCTCAAGTGTCCTAGATGAAGCCTGCCTGAAAGTATCACTCAGATAAGTAAGACCTTGTCTACATCTGCGCAGCATAAACTTGTAAGGTGATCATGGTATGCACTGAGGAACACAAATCAAGCACAGGGATTTTCTGACAGAGTGTTTCTCAAAGCTTCTGACCACATTTGTATTTCTCTAATGGTTTGAGCATATGCAGAAAAGAAATAAAGAACCACAGCGGAATTCTTAATATTTTTACATCCAAATAACACACTTGGGACAGTAGGCCAGAATATGATAATGACCAGTTAACAGTAGGTAATTGACTTTCCATAGGGAGAAAATCAAAGAGATCAGCCTGGGGCTGTGTGATAAATGTAGCCATCAGTGGCTTAGGCCAACCAGCTAAGTTAGGAAGTAATAATTAGAGAAAGTGATGGCCCTTTGGGGGAACACTTCCCCAAATGCCTGACTCCATGCAGATAGCTAAGCTTGCAGTGGACTGGGCACACAAAGAACCAGCTGCCCTCTGGACTCTGGTGCCCTTGCCCAACTAAAATGAGCACACTCCTTGTGGGTGAGAAGACCATCCTTCTGGCTTCTCTGTCCATAAATACCTTGGTCAATATCTACCCATTGACACAGCATGTATGCTGGAGAGGGGAGAGTGCATACCAATGGCTAAGCACCTTTCTGGATCCTTGAGAGATTCCCCCCATGAGACACACCCTGGCTGGCAGGTTGGGTGACAGGAAGGGATGAGGATGCTGGAAGGGATCTTTGTAGCTTTGAAAAAGAAGGGTACGTTGCAGGAACATGTATCATACTTGGCAGGGACTTGCATGGTGGGTAGGAGGAAGGAGTGGCTGGGAAAGGCCATTGCTGGGTATCAGTGGTCATTGTACCTCTCCAAACAACTTGGGCCATGGTTTTCACAGTCAGTCCCTCTCTGTCCCACAACATGTTTGATTTCACTTTCAGACTCCTCCCTCACATCAGGGCTTTGAACTTTATGGCAGATTCCCCTAACCCCCTGCTCCATCAGCACTATGTGAGGGATGGACAAGTCCATCACTCAGGTCTGTGATGTTGTTACACAGAGCCTATTTGTGCCAGCATAGACTCCCACTGTGGTTTGCAGTCATATTTATTGTTGTTTGAATTTCAAATTCTATGAAAATATTTTTCTTTTTGTTTTTTTTTGACTGATGTTTCAGTAGTTAGAAAAAAAAATGGGAAAAAAAAAAGAAATACAGTACCTAAATGGTGCTATTATACTATTTATTTTAATGCTGCCATAATACTTCTTTGGTTTTTGTTCTTTTTGTCTGGGGAGAGGTATTTTATTTTCTTTCTGGTGCTGGGTCGTGAATACTACAAATTCTTTAGTTACACAGGTATTCATAGAGGATGATGGGTTGACATAAAAGTAACTTTAAATGATGTAGGATCCAAATGTCCAAATGCCAAAGAATAGAAAATTTTTACTAAACTGAAGTGGCTACATCCACACTCAGTTTATGTGAAACATGGATAAATATCAACAGAACCTCTTGATTTTTATCTTTTTTTGACAGCATGTGCAATTAGCAAACATAAGTTTCAAGCAGGTAGAATATGCAAGTCAGATGAATTTTCATCTTTCTCCTGCTGAATCTTTCCCATTGTCTTGGGGATGTTCCATTTATTAGCTCACTTTTGTGCTATTCAATCATCATCACACAAAACTCGAGCTGCAAAAATGCTACCAGATGTTTTCTTCAAATATTTGTTTCAAATTGTAATTGTTTATCTTTTTAACTGTGAACTAGAATTACATGAACATTTGACAAAATTGCAAGAAGAATATTCTCTGAGACAGTCATAATTTGAAAGAATTTTAGCAAGTGTTGCTAGAAAATGATTTTTAATTGATTAACATGAATATTTATGTCTGGGTTTTATTATGTAAATCTTGTAGTTATACAACAAAGGAAATGGGACCTTGAAATGCTTCTCGATACTCCTCACAGTATCACTGTCACCTTCTTTCCATTAACCAAGCAAGTTAAAAGATAAACAAATTTAATTTAGTTAAATTAATGACTTACCACATTTGCTTCCATAACTCTCATCCACCTGGTGTTTAACATTGTTTAAGTCTGACTTTACTGTAAGGATGACTCTTGAATTGGCTACATTTTATGGGGAAGAAGGAGTGCTGGAAACATCCCCAACTGCAGAATTCACCTTGCCAGTGGAAAGGTCTAGTGGGAAATCTAAGGCTGCACAGCTGAGGCCATCCAATTACTCTTCTCCAAAAGAGCATTTCATGGCCCTGGTTGTGTTGGCAGTTGCTTAATGGGTGATAATCTCGCCAAATCCTTTATCTTGAAAAATCTTAATCTGGGGAACAGGACACTGAGTGGAACCAAAGCAATTCCTATTTCTAGCTCTAAGATGTGATTTACCAATGTGTTACAAAGAAACTGTGCATACCCCTTGTGAGATACCTCAGATATGCCATGTCTTATCCTAACATGACTGGACAAAACAGCTTAACATGCAAGAACTTCTAGTGATTCATTTGGAATCCAGAATTCAGCCTGTTAGGTGAAAACACACATTTGATAATCAAGTACTGTTAAGATTAAACAAATCTTCAATAATCACAGTCATAGACAATTTGTCTTTCACTAAGAGTATGTTATTGACCAGAAAGCTGGTACCATGCAAAAAAAGAAAGTCTGCATTCTTTGATATGGGAATAAAAGTTCAAAATAGATTTTTACTTATGTACTTTAAAAGATTGCTTAGTATATTAAATTGTCTCATGATAAATAAATATTCAAACTCTATCTATTCTTTAAATACACTATTTTCATTATAATATTTTTCTCAGTGTGAAATAATATCTGGAGATTTCAATTCACTCACTTCAAGTAAAATGTCTTTGAGGATGGTGTCTGACACAGACACATCTGACATATCATGTTACACTTGAGTGCACTCCCTCTATCTTTCAGCAAAAAAAAAAAAGGAGTTGAACTGTTGCAGCTTGTAAATAAATTGTGTGGTGTGAACCACCTAGTATACCCTCTCTTGCCAAAGGAACACCTAACTGTACTACCACAAATAGATCAAGTGTCCCTGGAGAGGACATAGATTTTCCTAAATGCTTGGAAGACTTTTTTCCTCACTCTGTATCTTACTTCTTCCCACTGCCAGCAATGGATTTTACAGAAAAAAGAAAAGGAAAAAAATCCAAAACAAAAACACCAAAAAGCAACTCAATAACCAAAGCAAAAAAAACAACTGGATAATTAAACTGTACAGTAATTTCAGGCTTTTGCATATTCTGTTCTACTTGTTTTGAGCATTGTATCTATTCAGGAATGCAACAGATATATATTTCTGTGTGATTTGTGCTTAATGCTCTGATATTCATTCGAGGTGCCCTTCCGAGTTGTTGTTTAGGGCCTTATTCTTAATGACTTCAAGAGCCATAAGTTCTAGTAACCAAGCCTTTCTTACCTAATCATGCGCTATAGAGCATACAGGGCATACTTAATACAAAAATAAAAACCTGTGAGAATAGGCATTTTTAAATTTATTTTGCTTCTGGGTTGCATATTTATTTAAAAGCATTAAAAATAACAACTGGCAAGTAAAAACAACATTGAAAAATGAACATAGTGCCTTAGGACATAGATATGTATTCTACTAAAATTGAAAAGTGTATATACAAAATTTTGCCCTAGCTAAGTCAGGTCAGTTTTCATTTGAGTCAATAGGAACTGTGAGTGAAGATCCAAGGCAAAATTTGCTTCTAAATTTATCTCTGTCCTACTAAGACACATTGAAACACAAGAGCTATTCACATCAAGATGAACAAAACAAGTACTTCAGGACCTAGAATTTAGTCATCTCTACTCCCCATCACAAACCACTTTTCCTTAGGGTTAGCGTAATACATTATACATAACACACAGTTCACAGAACTGACAATGACCTACATAATCAATCATTACCGTTTCCATTTTTGTTATCTTGCTCACACAAGGATAAAAAGAAGGGTTTGCTTTCTCTTGGCTTTATATGAAGATCACTGAAATCCATCCAAAACTCCTGCTGACTTCAGCTGGAGCTGAATTGGCTCTGAATGAGCAATATTTGACATCAGAATAGTTTAATGCTGCACTAAAGACACACCTGTGGCTCACTGATTCTGATGTTGCTTCTGTGCCAGATGCATTCCCAATTTAAACCTGCTGCTAACCATCCCCAATACATCAGATGTGAAAAGGCAGAGGTACAGTGTGGGAATGCTGCCCAAGGAGTACTTTTGGTGAAAAAATTGCAGAAACACCATTGGGCTGGAAATGTCTCCTTGGATCAGAGTAGTTTCAGACAGCTCAGCAGAAGTGGAGGAAGGAAGGAGTGGGTGAGTGGGTTGAAGAAAGAATAGGGAAAAAAAAATATGAGGAGAGCTAACTTCTTCTATTACTTGCATGGGCATGAGATACATTTGATGGTGTGCTTTTTGTGGTGTGTATTACTTGCACTGCAAACAAAAAAGATACAGCTTTTTAATTTGTCTTCTAGGTTTTTGGTTAAAATCATGGCGTTTATAATGAACCTCAATTTATGTGTGGAGATAATCTGTTTTTCATTTAAGTACTGTTTTTCATAAGTACCATCGACTTATGGTATAGAATCCCCCATTCCAAGATATCTTTGAAAATGCCTAACTTTTTTGATATTTATTTCACTATGACTGTTCAAATATTCAGTTCTAGAGAACTAAATCCTTTTCAAACTATTCATAGATGCTGACTCCATTCAAATTTTCAGAAAAATAAGGTTTATACTTGTGAACCAGATTAAAGTAAAAAAAAAACAAACAAACAAAAAAAACACCTGTGTTCAAAAAGGGGGAAATATTCCACTTACTTCAGAAAAAACACTTGAAAACTGCTTAGTAATCCTCTTTTCTCTTAATACGAATAATCTACCTCATTGGTATAATTACATTCTGTTCAAGAAAACTGCAGCTTGCATTTCCTCAGTAGAGACTTACTTTCAGGGGAAAATCAAGAAAATTTTTTTTCTTGTTACATAATCAAGATGACAGATGCAGCGGTTAGATAGGTTTTTTTTTTCTCAAAACTCTTATTTTTGTTAGTTTGATCTATAGGGTATCAGATAGGTAAATTAAAACTTTGAATCTGCAGTCTTAAACATTCACCTGCGGCCCATCAGCACTGAGACTGTGATGCAGAGGTAACAAAGTCTTTGGTATGTGGACAAAATAAATACGTGGTACCAGAGGCCTCAGAGACAGGTAGGGCGTGATTCAGTGGGAGCTGGAGATAAGGTGTAAGCCAAAACTTGAAGCCAAAAGGGATTTTAGATCTAATATGAAACTTTAGTAAGGAAAGGAGGTCTGAAACGGAAGCATTATAAAAAGTTATAAAAAGGATTAATTAAGGGTTAGATGAAGGAGAAACAAAATGGTTAGTATAGCCTGTTTTCCAGGACAAAACATACAGTTCTGGTCTAGTGAGATTCAGTGTTCCTCTATAGTCAGTGTGCTGACTGATATGTGTGTCTTTTCTAAAGTGTCTATGCAGAGAATGAAAACCCACTAGTGATATCAATTCGCACATTAGCTCAAATGCCACTTGTATAGGTTGTGGGGCTACAGACTTCAATCTTTTTTACAATCCATGCTATCATTAACATTGATGCACTGTGTGCTATGCATATAAAATGCTGGCATTTACAATTTGTGCTTCAAAAGATTAGAAAAATCACACACGAGCAATCTATGTTAATAATGTTCACATATTAAATACCCATAATATTTCATGACATGTCAGCATTATTGGATCCTTATTTCGTTCCCTTTTATAAGTTTCATGATACAGAATACAACTACAGTGATGATTTTTTCTTCTTTCATGCAACAGTACCCATTATCTTTTCATACACATCATGGTCTTTCAGCAGCAATGAAGCAAACAAAGGATGTTCTTTGTCTCCAAGACCCTCTACTGTACAAGCTGAATGATCTGGACAGTGGGATCAAGTGCACCTTCAGCAAGTTTGCAGATAACACCAAACTGGGCAAGAATGTTGAACTGTTGGAGTGTTTAAAGACTGTAGAGGGATCTGGACAGACTGGATAAATGGAATGAGTCCAATTGTACAAGGTTCAGCAAGGTCAAGTGCCAGGTCCTGCACTTCGGTCACAGTAACTATACAACACTACAGGTTTGAGGAAGAATATCTGGAAAGCTGCTCAGCAGAAAAGGACCTGGGGGTGTTGGTCAACACTTGGCTTAACATGAGGCAGTATGTGCCCAGGTGGTCAAGAGGGTCAAAGACATCCTGGTTTGTATCAGAAATACTGTGGCCAGCAGACAGTGATCAACCCACTATACTAGGCACTGGTGAGGCCACATCTCATATCCTGTGCACAGTTCTGGTCCTTCATTACAAGAAAGTCTTTGAGATACTAGAGTTTGCACACAATAGGGCAATGAAGCTGGTGAAAGGTCTAAAGCACAAGTCCTGTGAGGAGTGGCTGAGGGTACTTCGAAAAGCCTGAAGCAAAGGAGGCTCAGGAGGGACCTTATGCCTCTCTACAGCTATCTGAAAGGATGCTGTAGGCAGGTGGGGCTCAGTCTCTTCTCCCAAGAAACAAGTGATAAAACAAGAGAAAATGGCTTCAAGCTGAGTTAGGGAAGTTTAGATTTGATATTAGGAAATACTTCTTCATGGAAAGGATTGTCAAGCATTGGAACAGGCCTCTCAGGGAAGTGGTTGAGACACCATGCCCAGAGGTGTTTAAAAGATATGTAGATGTGGCACTTAGGGACATAGTTTAGTGGTGGATTTGGCTGTACTTGATCAATGGTTGAATTCAGTCATCCTAAAGGTATTTTCCTACCTAACTGATTTGGTGGTACTTTGATTTTATACTAGTATCTTTGAGAACAGGACTAACTGCCATGAATTTCCCATGAAATGCTGGGTAGGACTCTCAAGCCAGACTTTGTCTTTCCCTCCTTCCTCTCAATATACCCATACACACACACACACACACACACACACACACGTGCATTCACAAACAGGCACTTCTTCCCTGTTCTCTCACCCTTATATAAGACAGGCAGGCAGAGGCACTGCTCAAGGACTGAATCCACAGAAGGGAAAAGAAGGAGCCAGTGCCTCAAAATGTACCTAAAGTGTCTTCCCATACTCTAACATAAATATTCAGCATTAAAATATAAAACTGAAATAAATGAAAACTGTGATCTGAATATAGATGATGGTACAGAGTAGATTCTTTCTAAACAGAATATGGAAGTGATAAAAAAAACAAACCAAACCAAAAAAACAACCAAACAACAACAACAACAACAAAAAAAAAACCCACCAAAAAAAAAAAAAACAAAAAAAAAAAACCCAGAACACCTCACATACTTATTATTGAGAAATTCTCAAATTTAGTAGTGGACAACAATATCACAGAATCACAGAATGGGTAATGTATGAGAGTCTGTGACTTCAGAAGAGGATTTTTTTCCTGTATTGAATGAGAACGTATATAAACGGACAATCTGAACAGCTGGCGTTTAATTGCACAGTATTTATACAGGTTGCTGAAAGAAGGTTTTGTCCTGTGAAATTAACTTCAGGAAAAGTATACAAATGATTATACAGGGAGTTTTTTTTGGTCTAGTACTGATCACAAAGTAGGGAACCAGGCTGGATTAGTAGAAAAAAATATATCTGTTTCTTAAATACCTGTTGTGAATCTGTCTTTTCGCTTTTGATAGGAGAGTTAAATATTGTGGCAAAGCCCTACAGCAATTCAAGTATTCTGTCCTTCTTTCCCCTTCTCCCCTCTTCTTTCCTTGAAGTTATAAAAGTATTGATTGTGTAAGTGGAATTTCTTAAATGGAATAGATTTTAAAAGTGCTTTATTGCCTTCAGTTGCATATATATTTCTTTGTTATGTTTGAAATGAGAAGAGAGAGAGCAGTAACAGGACTGTTGGCTAGTCTAGCTGTAAGAAAAATAAAACTGTCCTCATCATGTTACTGAAACTAGGTTGTCTCAGAAATCTGTGTACCTACCTTTAAAGCTATTGTGGGTTAATATATTAATTAACACAGGCATGACTTTCAAAGAAACCTATATTTCAATCAGGAACCCTAGAGGGAAAAACATTTCAAGGTTACTGTGTGATTATAAAAGCTTGAAAGTTTAACAATCCTTAAAAACATTCCTTATATTTAAAGTGGTGTCCATGAGAATTTCAAGAAGGATCAGGTCTTGAGCTTTGCTATACAATTACCGAAGATCTGGTTTAAAATGAACTGAGGAGTAGATATTTATGTTTTATGTTTATATTTACATTTGCTGTCCTAAAACATTCTACCATAAGGATATTGCAGAGCTTTATAAATAAAAATCTTTAAAAAGCACCCAAAAGAACTGCTGAAATTACATAAATTTTAACCTAGGGCAAATAAAGATCCTCATTGATTCTCTTGGGAAATTCTTTTGAGTTTTTATAGTGCATCCATTGTGCCCCCTTTCTTGAACTCTATTCATAATTTTTAATAAGGAAAATACACTGGAAAATTATTGTTTCACACATTTCAACATTTCTTGCACTTGTAGAGCATTTTAATTACCCAGACTGAATTAGGGATAATTTTGGTATAATAAAACAGCTTTTCACATCTTATATGGCTAGTTCCACTGATTTCAGCATCTCAGATTGGGCATTACATAGTTGTTTTATCAGCACTGAGTTGAAATGTGCTTGAATTTCTCAACACACATTTTAGATTTGGGATTTGGCATTATGACAGTGGTTCAGATTAACTTGCACTTTTTAAAAAGAAGATAGGGAAAAGAATGCCTTTGCTAAACGGCACTGTAACTTGTATCCAAAAACCACTGTTTTAAAACCTTGTTTGGCATAAATCTGCAAAAAATCAAGATAAGGATTAGAAAAGCAGTATGGAGAATTGATACACAGTCTTAGAATAATTTTAAATCTCTGTACCTTAGATATCATAATTTTGTTTTGCATTTAGCTAATACTAAGTTGTCCCAGCAAAAGCTCTAGTGTAAAGGCTAAATAAGTTAAAGTCAATTCTAATCCACTGCCTTTTCTTTGTGGAGATGTGGGCTTCTCAGGAAAAATGATTTTGTAAACACAGTGTGTGACAGGGTGTCTCATCTAAGACTCATATTTTGTTAGAAAATGGGTCAAAGAAGCATTACACTTGCAGTATCTTCCTCTCACGCTATCCCCTGAGAATGTTTCGAGATAGCAGAGAATGTCAGCCAGTAAGATTCACAAACTATAAAATTTGCTATGTAAATCTGTATTTATCAACAAACCAGTCCATAAGCAATTTCTAAGAAAACGAAGGTACAATAATTGATGTATGTATGAAAGTTGTTTTTGCTGTGCCTTTTTAGACCAATCATGCTACTGTTAGTAGAAGAAGGTAGTGATGGTCAGGGCCACATATTTTCACATTTTTCTCCTAATTATTCGATAACATGATCTCATAAGTGTGAAAATAAGTTATAACTGTTTCTATTCGAGAGAAGGACTTATATTCTGGCCACTTGAAATACCTATCTGGAATACACTTGATTTTGTGACAGTCAGTCACTTATTCATCAGAATGGTGATGTGTGTACAGCTTTAGGACTTCATAAGTCATGTTTTCATTATAATAAAGACCGTGGGTTCAGATCTTGATTTCTTGAATACCATAGCTATTCAGACAAGAAACTCTTCATGGAGTCATAGAATCATTGAGTAATTCAGGGCAAAAGAGAGTTCAGGAAGTCTCTATTCCAAATTCCTTATCAAAGCAGGGTCAGCTCAGAGGTCAACTCTCAAGCTGTTCAGGCTTTATCCAGTAAGTCTGGAATATCTCTGAGGACAGAGACTACACAGCCTCACTGGACAGTCTACTTCACTGCTTGATTGCCCTCATAGTGAAAAAAAATTCTTATATCCATTTTTGAGCATTTCCTGTTTTAATTTATGTGTGTTGTCTCTTATTCCATGACATCTGTGTGCCATTAAAGATCCTCCTTTGATCTTCTTGGTAGCCTCTCTGTAGGTACTGGTGGGTCTTCAGGTCCCCAGAGCTCTCTCCAGGTTGAACTTAGTAAGTTCCCTCAGCCTGTCTTCACAAAGCAAGTGCTCTAGCTCCCAACACTCACTAGGCCTGTCTTTGGGGATAGCAATGCCTTTCTTTTACTCAATACCCCCAAACAAGTTGCAGTATCAAAATGTGATCTCATGAGTTAAAGAGAGTGATCACTTCCCTTATGACAGACAGTGCTTATGCTAATGCAACCCTGGATTGTGTTGGCCCCCTTTGCTACTGTGTTCCGCTGCTGGTTCATGCACAGGTTGCTGTGTGTCAGGAATCCCAAAGCCTTTTCTGCTGAGCCAGATCACTCAAGCCAGGAAGTCCCCAGTCTGTATCATTACAAGGCATTCTTCCTCTTTGAGTGCTGGATTTAGGATATCCTTATTGGATATCACCAGATTCCTTTTAGCCCATTCCTCCAGTCTGTCTGCATCCTATTTGACCTGTGTTTAAGGCATCACTGAGTCTCCCTATCCTGATGTCATCTACAAACGTTGTGAGCAAGCACTCTGTCACCTGATCACTGATAGAGACATTAAAGAAGACGTGCCCAGGAAGAGATCAGTGCAGTACTCCATTTGTTAATGGCTTCCAGATTTGGTATGACCCATTAACTGCTCTCCTCTGAGTCTAATCATTCAATCTGACTTTTACCTATCTTATTATCTGCCCATCCAGATCACAATGACTAATCTTGTGTACAACACTGCGGGAGGGAAATAGCATCAAAACTACTTTTAAAAGCTTTGAACTACAGTTGTGAGTTACAACCTGTTTGACCGTGTCCCCAACACACTTCAGAAATCTTCTTGACTTCTTATATCCATCATGTTGTCCTTCTAACAGATGTCAAAGATATTGAATTCCTCCACAATAACTGGGATTTGTGACACATATATTTCTTCATTTGTTTAAAGAAGGCTTCATCCAGTTCCCTAACCTTAATAGGTGGAATTCAACAAGCTCTCAACCTGTATTAGCCTCTCTTCTGATCCTGCCCCAGAAGCTCTCAGCCAATCTGTTGTCCATCCCACATGAGATCTTCATATATACAAGCTCTTTCTTCGCATTCTTCATATTTTTTGCCCATCATTCTTTGTTCTGCTTCCTCACTGTACCCCTGTCATGTGAGCTGTGCCACCAGCAATTTCATGATTCTATGACCTCATGAGGAGTTCTAGTTCCTTCTGCATCATTCCCAGGATGCATACAGATATTTGAGTTGGGCTTGCTTTCAACTTTTCTGATTTCTTTCTTGTTTGGATATTTGTGCTCTTTTCTTTACACATGCTTCCACAATTTCCTCCTTAACTGTGGATTGTGATCTCTTACCCAGATGCTTCAGTGCAACAGAGAGTATGGATGCAGATGTCACTTCTTGGTGCACTGAAATGTACAGGGTGTTGCCTACATTTTTTCACTCGTAACAACAATAAAAAAAAATCCTGCCACTGCCTACATTCCTTAGTAGTGATTAGGTGTCCTTGATAACTCAGAGAATCTATGCTAATACAATCAAAGACTGGACAGTAATATTTTAAGCAATTAAACTGAAGAATTCTACTGTGCCCTAAAAGATATTAGCCACTATTATACTGCCTATGGACTTGCCCTTTCATGAGTTATTAATGTTACCGAGAAGTTCTTACATTTTAACATTTTCTTATTGCAATACATTACTGTGGGGGATGAAAAAGTATGAACAATGAAAATAAAATTATACCAGGAAATAAATAATTTATATCTGAGTGTTAAAGTTAGTAAAATGGTAGAGAACACAGAATGTTTCATGTAAAGGCAGAAAACAATGAAATCTCATTTTTTAGTACATGATGTTTTGTCTGTTCCTCATAGGATAGAGAATCAGTACACGGGAAAAATTAAAAATGGCTGCAAATTTTTAATATACAGGTTGGAATGGGACAAAATAATAGCAACTCCAGCTTCTCAGAGAAAAGACAATACCATTCAAAGATTTCATCCAAGTGGCAGAACTTGTATTTAAAAAAAGGTGCTTTAATCCACCTAGGCACCCCTAAATTTCATGGTCATTCTTACAGGTAACGGGAATTCATTTCATTTGGTAAAATTAGATAGCTATTGCACTGACTACCACAAATGACAATGTAAATCAATATTATTCATTATAGGTAAATCTTATTTAACAACTGTCATAGCTGTTTTTCAAATATAGAGGAGGTCAAATATTCTTTTACAATAGTCTGTGATTTCTATATTCAGAAAATGCCACTTTCAGAATGAAAAGGTATACAAGTGCACAGCTATGAAAACTAGCTCTCACTAGTATTTTTCTTTAAAAATACTACTTTAAAAATGATATACAGGAAAAACATCTTGGAAAAACATCTTTCAGGTTCCTCTTCATCCTTGTCTCCCTTAATCTTTTCATTCATTTCATCCTCTTGACTATAATCTTCATTCCATACTGATAAAAGTACTTTCTCTTCCTCAGTCTGTCCATAATCTCTCTTGACCATGGCACATTTAAACTAATTTTTGACTTTACATGTCCAGAGTTGAAGAGTTTCCCACTTATTTCCAAAGATGTTTAGTCTCTTACAATAACAGTGACTAGTCTTTTCTGGTATATTTCCTCTTGAGCTAATACAGACAGTCTTTTTCTTACTCTGTTCTCCGATACAAATGTGAGGTTATTTTATTCTCACTTCTAAGCTATAATTATGTATTATACGATAATAGAATGCCAGGTTGGAATTCAGTGTGTGATTGACATCAAATCAACATGGAGCAGCCTCAAGCCAAATCACTTTGCTTATACTAAGGAAAGAATCTCAGAAAAGGTCACAGCTGATGTGGAGTTTCATCTACTTCAAAATTAGTTCAGTCCTGATCATCTGATTATGTGAAAAATCAACTGAATTCATTATTTCACCCTTATTTGATGAACCATTTCTGGTATCTTCCGTGTTTCTTTTTTAAAATCTTACTTTATTTAAAAATGATTATGTTGCATCCTTTGCTATCATTCTATCAGCAATAGATAGACAGAAACCAATGAAAAATAGAACAATATATCTTAGAAAAAAACCAGTATTTTTTCCCCTGTTATAGGTTTCCATATTCTTTGTCAACTTTGGAATGAGAGACTCATAATTAAAATATCATCTAAAGCTTCAAGATAAGTCTCATGATCACTAGTTCCACTCTTTATGGTGAAATACTCATTGAAAAGATAAACTATCAAAACTATCAAAACTTCAAGCATAATTTTAATGCATTTCACTTCAAATACATGTAAAAGCCAATATTTCTTCAATCTTCCTTTTTTTTTTAATAATACAGAACATTTATATAATTCGTTCTGATTTATGGTCTCAAAAAAGGCAGAAACAAAAAAAAATCTTTTATCTGCAGGAAGTACTTCAGATAATATTTAAGAATATTTGTGGTATTCTCACTCTTATGCTTATTTTTATAGGAATAATCTACTGGTGCTCCATAGTTTGCCCATTCAGAATAAACCTTTTTGTTCTTCCTTATCATCCACACCTAAAATTACATGAATGAAATAATTTCCTATTAGAACTTTGAAATATATCAGAAATTGATCTTGTGGCATGCTGGTGAGACTGGTGTGTTTGGTCTCTGGTGCAGTTTATGTTTCAAGTGCTCATTTACACTTCGTTTTCCACCTTAGCAACATCCTTTCAGGTAAGTTTCAAAATTCTAGCTTTTATGACTCAACTCTAGAATCTGTCATCTTCTTGAATTGTCAAAAAACATTATTAAATCAATCCCATACACTTTGCAACTGTTTCAACATCAAATGCAATACACATATTATGAAACTCCTTAATTTATATGTTGAGTTTTTTTTAATTTTACTAGTAAATTCTATTACTTTTTTTGCACTTTTTTTTTTCCTATCTTGATGCTTCTGGAATTAAGAGTTTATTTCTGTAGAACCATGTTATTTCTGCATATTCCTGTATAGTTCACTTTCCACTTTAATAGCAAATCGTGTTCTTTTTTTTTCTTTTGCCTTTCTCTGCTAATTTCTCATTCTCAACATCTTTGAAAGTGAGGGACTTTATTTAAAGTCCTTCTGGTTTTCTGTTTTCTATGTTGTATATTTGTGTTCCTAAGATTCTGTTCTACACTTTGTGTAGAGTATATAAGGAAGCTATTATACAAGATAAAACTGCATTGCAAAAGTTTGGTAGTGAAAAAATTAGAACAAACAGAGACCAGCAAAGAACTGAGCATTCAATGCATGAAAATATTTTTGCAAAGAATGGAAGTATAATACCCACCACTTCAGAAACCCAAGAACAGTGAGTAGACTGTGGTTAAACTGTGCTTTGCAGCCTTGATACACAAAGTTATTATAAAGCACTTCCAAAACTCAGAATGAAAAATAGCAAGGCTGCTTAAAAAACATTTATAGCATGAATTATTAAGACAATACAGAAAAGCAGACACAAAGAGTAAATCTCTGTAAGCAAATGCTTTGATAAGCTGACTGAAAACGTTCCAAACAATTCCATGCAAGAAAGGGGAAGATAAAGAACTAAATGTCAGAAAGATTATTGAAAACTAAAATTTAAGCATATGCAGACAAACAGACAACAGCACATTCCAAAATAGTAACTAGGCAATGGCAAGAAGTAATTAGCTAATCAAGAAGATAAAGTAAGTATTTTTGACACTGAACATAATTAAAGTAAAAAAATCATTTCATAAAAGGAATGAATTAAAGCTCTGAACAATCCCTGGGAAAACCAGGTCATATGCTTTAAATCTGTATCTGCAAATTGGGCAATTCTTAAATAGCACATTTAAACAGAACCATTACTTGAAATGTGCTATTTTGTTTCTCTGTATGCACAACAATATGTACTGGAGAGTTGTAAGAACCTTTGTACAGGCAATACTTCTAGTTGACTCGGTGAAAATTTGACTTATGAAAAGCTTATTTAATGGCTTGTTTTGAATGTAAGGACAATTCACTATCACTCTGTGATTTGTTCTCTCTTTTCCAATGATAACTGGGTCTCACAGATAACCCAGCTCTATGGCACCAACCACTATTTTGTTCTGTTAACCACAAGATGCTCATACGTTTAGATGCTTGTGCACTGCCGCAAAACGATAAGAATGCACACTACATTTGCAAACTGGATGAGTAACTCTAAGAAAAACAATCCTGTGTGCAGACTTACACCAAAAAATGTTTGTTGATTTTGGAGATATTTTTTACAATCACTCTTCCAGAAAAAAAACCCAAAAAGCTCCTCAATAATATTTTTCTGTCAATGTTTAAACTCAAAGAAAATGCAAGTCAAATTCTGACAAATATTGCTGATAAGGTTAGCCAATTGCACTTGTTTGGTGTAGTGGCTGATATATCTAACACAACTCTTACTATGGCCAGAGTCAAGTGTCTACTGTAGATGATAGATGTAGATGGTTTTCAAGAACAGAGTTGATATTTCAGTCTTGAAAATGTGAATGTGGGGAGTGAAAAAGATGTGACTTTAATGCCATCATGTCACATGCTTATCTTGGATTTAAAAAGCTTAATTGCTTCTGTGGTCTCTCATCACCAGGTACCTTGTTTACTAATTTTTCATTCCTTCTTTTTACGACCTTTAATTAAATTCAAATCGCCTTCTTGGGAATGTTCTTCTTCCAAACACCAGCATTTCTGTGTTTTTATTTATTTATGTTTTAATTATTAATATATTGTCAGTTTCACAAAGCAGGTCTTACCACTCTGTAACTCATATCAATTGTGTGGTAAGAACCACCAAGTAGCATGACATTGTTTCTCCTCAGTCCTTTGATGTTATAAAGAACAACTTGACAATGAGGAGTTCTTAAGGAAGAGGCACCAGGAGATAGGGAACATGTAACTAATCTTTAAATGTTATACGATATCTCCTGAATTATTTCATTCAAAGGAAGGAGGGAAGGAAGGAGGGAAGGAAGGA